>QFEM01014087.1:0-12031 GCA_003316205.1 Boletus bicolor | reverse complement strand
GTCCTCCTCCTTTTCCTCATGCCCAGCTCCCAGTCCCCATCCTCCCGTGTTCGCATGCTGTTGTACTAACCGCGGCGATGGGACACGATGGTCCATCGTACCGACACGCGGTGTCTCGTTTCCCTCGTTTCCACCCTCGTCTTCCGCGCTCGCGTCGGCATCGTCCACTGGTACGTTTCCGCTTCCCGCGGGAGGTATCGACACGGGCCATCCACCCGCACTCAGGATCATCCGTTTCACATCGTGCCCTCCAATGCGGCCCCGACGGTCGCGTGGAATTCCAGCAGACAGAAAGCTCGGGGTGGAGGCACGCACGCACAGCCCACGTGTGTACGATTGCCGTGCGGTGTGGTGAGGGGCGTGTGTTCGGGCGTGATGCTGAGCTTGCGTGAAAAGCCGGAGGAGATCTGCGATGGCAGCTTCACCCGCGCTCGGTTCAACATCTGGCGCGCGAAGGGAGAGGGTTGGTGAAGGCGGACGCACACGTCGCTCGGAGGTAAGTACGAGTAGCCTGCCTTGTACTCAAAACACAGCGTTGTCATGAGGTGGGACACACATACATTTGTTGTAGCCTTGGCTGACGGTATGAGCCTAGCCTGACGAGGGTATCCTTACATTGCGTTGGTGAGAGTAGATTATGGAGCCGGCCATGTAAGGATAGAACAACACGGTCTCGGAATGCACAGAGCGCAACACTCCGAACGTCGATAGTCGGCGAAAAGACTGCGTGCGACCCAACAGTCGGTCCAGCTTTGGCGCCTTGGCGTGTTGGTGAGCTGCCGCGATGTTGTTTCGCAGTGCGGTGCAGTGACGTCAGCAGTGGGTTAGTTTGTAATGGCAGCAGAACCTAAATTAGAGTCGTTGTAATTGAGCGATACGACAACGACAACCAACCGTTTACACTCACTCCTTCAACATATGGCAATATATGGTCCCAGAAAAAGGACCATTGTTCAACTAAGCGGCTAGGAAGTAATTCATCTGACAAGGAAGCAATCTTCGCGTTTATAGTGACCATTCCTGCCCCGATCAGTTCTCGCGCATCGCTCGCAAGAGTCGTCAAAGCCCTCGACGGCGACGCAGCTAGGACTGTCTGAATATGCCGCCTTACAAGAGTGTTCAGATCCTCTCTGCCATGAGAGCTGTCAGCGTAATTGATCAAAAAAACCTAGTGCAAAAGCTCACATCGGCACACGTAATGGTTCCTCGTTGAACAGGGGTAGAACATGCACATGCAGCGTGCCCCAGGGGTTATCTTTATCCGACACCGTCGCACCGCTTAGGGCGCCGATCCCATGGCTGTGCGATGTACCAGGCACAATTGTGGCCGTTGAAGGTGAAGTGGATGGCGCCAATGTTAGCGTCGATGCGGATGCGTTGGATGAAAGTGCAGTTGTGATAGCAGGATTGAGTCCTGCGAGTGTACCTAGTCGATGCATCTCTCGGGTGACAAGTTTGGCGTCGTAAGTACGCGTCGAGGGCTGGGAGTGATGAGTGGTCGAGATGGGTACAACGGTAAGCACATTAACTCCGCCTAAACTCACCTTGGACGGCGAAGTGTGGACCTTGTTCGCAGCGCTCGAAGAGGCAGCAGAAGTCATGTTTGGTATTAATATATCCCTGTGTGCGGTTATTTCTGACCGAGAATGGGAATGAGACTGTGCTTTATGATCAAGATGGGTGTGAACGGCGATGTTTTCTTGCGGTGAGTGGCGGTGTTCGAAGAAAAGTCGCCTTTGGGTCTGCTGATACGACGGCTGATGCGATGAGTTTGTCAAAAAGGGAGCCGAGCTGAGGATATCGACGCTGAAGTGATGACGTCCAAGCGGCGCCGCGATATCAGAATCTAGGCTACTCTCAGCATATATGGCTAGGAACACACGTTCTACGGAGAAGATGAAGCGGGACAAACCCGGGAACTGCCCAGTGCAGGGTAAAGCGGTTCGGGGACGGGGGGTTGCGTCATTAGAGGACGCTGTGCGACGGTGATCGCTGCGACCTTGTCTGTCCGAGCCGTCTGGTGCGTGGTCACAGACACTACCATCGACCGTTACTCCAGTGGTCGGCGACAACGGCTCGCTGTCACACGACCATCTACTGAGACTACGGAACATTTGCGCCAAGGCCGAAAATCAAGTATGGGCCGTTGGCATCGGCCAGCGAAGTGGTATGGAATGGGAAACATATCAATAAGTCACAGACCTTGAATTTAACAACCGCGGTGGTGCGGGCACTTCAAGCTGGAACGTTTATAGCCGTCACCACCAGCCTTGACGACGAAGAGAGGCCAGACTCCTAGTGGTGGCTGTGCGCTGGGACCGTTGAAGAACAGCCGAGGATGAGTAGTCCATCGTAAGTTGAAGGGTTTTCCTGAAACCTCGCTCCTTCAAGGGAACAATTCATTCCTCGCGTGAATAAGTTCTGGTAGCAAATGTCCGTAAAATGAGCCCCGATTGGTGTTGAGCTTGTTAGCTATCAGACGCGCACATTGTCGCGTTTCGGCGCTTTGCTTTCGGCAAACCCTGTGTGACATCGATATGCCATCGCTCTCTGACCGAATTGACCACCTCGCAGCGACTGCCAAAGCGATACGCACGTCTGCCGCTGCCGTTGTTCCCAGCGAAGACAACTCAGCCCCCAACGTAATCCCGTTTACCCGCGCCGTTCTCGATACGGCCCTCGGTGACCTCATTCGCGACATCGATGCTTCAGAACTCGGCCTTTTCACGCTCGTACCTGCCCCAGATGCTGATGTACGCAAGCAGCCAGATAACGGTACACGTCGCGGCGAGATTTCTCGCGTCGAGTTCCTTGGCGCCACTCCTCTCAGGAAGCAGCCTGCGAGACGAGATGACATGTTCAGACCCAAGGAGTATGAACCAGAGGTGTACGCTCATGCTGCGCTGAAGTATTTGGATCGATAGTACGTGCCCTGCCAATTCAGTTTTTACATGTGTTGTAATCCACTCTCAGTCAGTCCATACGACCGATGCCGCGTGCTCGCTCTCAGGTGGTTGCAATGATCGAGCAACTTGATGAAACCCGGGAGAACATCGAGATGCTAAACAAGACCCTACGAGAGGTTTGTCGCGTGCCGTACAAGTGAAAAGATTGACCATCATGTATGTGCAGTTGACCAGCGCAGGGGCCACTTCAGGTCCAACACCCCCAATTACTGGCATTGCTGAGGAGGAATGCCGGATCACTGATCTTCAGAATCGTCTCGTGGAACTACGAAGCCAGGTATGATTAATCTTTCATTTCCGGGATGCACTTGATCCTCAACATGCACAGAAAGACGCCATCCTCCGATCGAACGAGTCTAAGCCAGCCTCGAAGCCGAAGGCAGTTTCCAAATCCATTCCTAAGCCGTCGCTATCGCCGTCTCCAGAACCAGAAAGTCACGAAGACGCGTTTTGGTTGACTCCGGCTGCACCCGCACGCACGCTACGGTTTACCGATAGGCTTCTAGAAGAGGAACCTGACTTTGCTGAATTATCTAAGATGTCATTTGATAGCCCCGGACCTGCTCCAAAATCAGTATTCGCACGTTTGGCCGCTGGCGGTAGCCCGACAGGCAAGGCTTTGGGTACCCCGTTGGAGGGCGACAGATTGGGCGGGCCTCTGGTGCACGAAGGTGAAGATGAAGACGCTGAAGAGGATCTGCATGACCAATCCAGTCTGTTTGAGGTCCAACTTGACCCTGAACACGACCCCGAAACGTCAGTTCCCGGTGCTTTAGACGTCGAGGCTGAGGAAGATGAGGAGAGGACTGTTATACTCCCAAAGGCGCCTCCCTCGGCGCCGAGCAATCCACTGCCTTCCTTGTCGGTGGATAGCCAACCACAGACGATCTCGCCCTTGACCGAGGCGCAGTCACCCGCGGATTCTTCATTGAAAGTAACCAGGGTTCGCGTCACTCCAGAGCTGGAAAACATTGTGGCAAGCGTCGTTCTCCCTACTTCTTTCCTGCTCTGCTCACTGGAGCGTACCATAGGCTCGGATATGGAGTACCGTTGGTGATATCCTGCCCCCTGGTAAAGGTAGCGAGAAGCCGCCTCGTGCGAAAGAAACGCTGTACGCACTTACAACCTCTTATACCGCTTCATTGAGCACTGACACCGTATATAATGTTCACTTTTTCCAGCGTTCTTATCGAATCACTAGCCTCTCGGTCACCTTCTCCTAGCTCTCCTATGTCCTCGATCGCTTCTGCAACTGCTGGTCTGACGACTCACCAAGTGAACACTGCTCAGCTTCTCTATGCACTGCTCACGGCACCCAACCACGCGATGCCCCTGAATCAACTGAAAGCAGCTATCGGAGGCACAAGGGCGCTCTATGCTTGCGTAGCGAAGAAGCTCATCCGAATTGACAGGGGTGGTGGGGAACAAATTGTTTTATTCGATGCATGAGTACAACCACAGGTGTACGTCATGGTCTAGAGTTATCCGAACTCTAATATTACCCGCTTCGGACTATCGCCGAGTAATATATTACGCCCCACGCCCCACGCGTCGACAGCGACGCACTGACGAGCCGTCCAAACCATGAGGCGTGAGCACTGAGATCTGGTGCGTACTATCAGCTCGTATCACAGCCAGTTGTCAATTCCACCTTTCTGTTAGAGTCTGTTAAGCGGCGCTACTGCGCATCTTCAATTTCCTCGAATTGATGTAATGATTCATTCGAATTCTGCGGGTGACTGTGCATGGGCTGTTCCGCGGAGACGCATCATGATACGGTCCTAGTCTTCTAGAACAAGACGGCGATCGACAGGCACGGCAGAGTCGAAAGCCCAAAGCTGGTTTTTACCCGTCCAGTTCAGCGGCCATACATTTTTGATTGCTTGCTCGAAGTAAGCTATGAGGCGACAAAATTCCGGAACTTGCCACTTTAATAATACTACTGGTTCCCTTGCCAGACATTCAAGGAGGCGTTGTCTGACAGACAACCGTTGACGTTCATTGCAAGGACCAAGCGTAGGATCACCTGAACCTTCGAGCAGCTCGGCTGGTTTATGCCGGCTGGCACTGGATCATTGATGATTTGGGTTTCAGACTTGCATTGAACGTATGCTTGGTGTCATACGGCACTTGTGAAATACCCGATGCGTCAGTACTGGCTTCACGGATGCATGGCCGTTAGGTCCCTGTGACGCTATATGACAACGTTCAGATATGAACTACCGAAGAACGCTACATCAATCTTAGTTTATTACGCCTGTCGTACGGTAAACGGAGTCTCTTTCCTCCGGTCACTTTGCGGATCGTGGGAGTGAGTTTACGCCAGGTGATCGCGAGGCATCGATTCCGCACTTCTCTCGAGGTGTGTCATCCTGTCTCCAGCCTGTCACTCCACTCACAGCCTGGGTTCAAACCACACTCCAAAAATCCACACAATCCCAGTCCGTTACCTCGCCACTGTTCTAATAACTGGATGTCTCGGGCTGGGTGCCAGTTCAAGATTATCAGATCTGAGATCTCATTCTCGGCGCTTCTGAGCTCCAATGTGATACTAAGTTCACATCCACTGCCAGCACATCACTGGGCACACCCTCGACCTCGACTATATTTATTCTAGCTTCTTCAGGCGCCTATCACTAGATTCGCCTGGACAACTCATGTCTGCAGGGCCATACCATCCACGACGCTCCACAGCTGAAGTACCTACTTGAGTGTTTGTGGTTTCTGCCAAGTAGTCAGCAAGCCTTGATCTGATCTGGCATGTCAGGATGGAAACTGAGGTTGCATTCAGGGCTTGCAAGATCAGGCTGTGGGAATTCGAGCATGGCATTAAACGCATGTTTTCATACACAACTAAACCCCGCTCACAGCGTCTCTTGATGTGCCTTTATCGGTGCTTATTAGGCGATTGCACTGACCTCGCAATGCTTTTCGTACGCTTTCGTACGAGGCCCCGCCAGTCGACCTCAACTCGCCAGTTCCTTCAGCCTTGAATCTCTCGAGCCCATCGATTGCCACTCGATGCTAGCTAGCCAGTTTGCTAGTCTCATAATCACTGGCTGCTGGGTCGCCCTTCGCTGATTTGGAAACCCGATTCTCAACAAGCAGAGCCACCACCTACGGTATCAATATTGCTGGCGATTTGTCAGGTGCCTCGACCGTAACCTGGAGTTATGGCCCTAATATCAGACATTTCCAAGGTTTGTTTGAAATCGTGTCTTATGTCCATCGATAGTCTGACTCGCGAAGCACCCTCGTATTCAGCGCCATATTGTCTTCTTCGGAGAAACGGGAACGGGCAAGAGCTCTGCTATCAACCTTCTCCTTGAGAATGGCCCTTTTGCCAGTGTCTCCAATGGCTCTCAACCTTGCACACCCGTTAGCGCCGGTTACAAGACCACGTTGAATGGCACGAAGTACAACCTGTGGGATACCCGTGGTCTTGGTGAAGGTCAAAGCTTTCTTCGAGCCATCTTCGGACGAGGTTCGGTGAAGGAACTCAAGAAGTTCCTCAAGGAAAGACACCAGAAACACGAGATCGACCTACTTGTGTACTGCGTTCGCGGATCTAGGGCGACCACAGCATCGATGAAATATTACCACACCTTTTGCGCCATCACACGCCAGCTGGCTGCTCCAGTAGTCATTGTGGTAACTCAATTAGAGAAAGAGAAGCATATGGAGGATTGGTGGAATAGAAACTCTTCTGGCCTCGAGAAGCTTGGGATGGAATTCGATGACCACGCTTGCATCACCACCCTTCCAGAGAACCAGCGACTAGCTGAATCCAAGGAGAGACTCGTCGATTTGATCACTAGGAATCGTCATTGGGAACCGCAAGATAATGGATCTTATTTTGGCTCTCCCGTCCAGAAAGTTACCCCACCACCACCACCACCACCACACCAAGGAGGGATCTCAAATCGGTTCAGGGCGAGGAACGGAGCCTACATTGATGACGGGGGTCTCAATCGTCGCACGAGAAACCATTCGGGCCCTTCCATCTTCGCACCTTCGACAAGAAACTCGAGTTATTGTACAGCAACCGAGTCTCCTAAGGAATCGACACCACCAAGTCCCACGACTCCCTCCACTGTAAAGGTGCCACACATCAACACAGGTTTACTGGGAGTCAGCCATCCGCCACAGCCCCCCAGCGAAGAAGCCTCCAGCACGGGATCTTCGATGTTTAACACCAGGTGCGTGATTATAGCACACTTCAAACTCCCTGACTTAGGGCATACATGAAGTCCTCACAGTAGTTGTACTTCGCACTCTGAAGTGCACTTGCAAGCTTACACGGAAGAAAATGAAGGTCTGTTCTCGAATTCTCACGAAAACAATCCACCCATGTTGTTTGTATTATAGGTTTCTGGAGTGAATTACCTTTCCGACATTCGGCTGCCATTGTTAGAAGAAGGAAGAATTATCCTATCCGACGTGGCGGTTTCGGAGACATCTGGGAGTGCGACTTAATTTCAGGGGAATCTCTTCGCATGGTGAGATCAGTTCCAGGGTATCGGAGCCACACTAACCAAGGTAATAACAGGTCGCGGTGAAAGCGGTGAAGACCGACATCAATGGTTATGAAGACCTCAGGTCTCACGAGAAGGTAACATTGGAGTCTCCATCTCCTGGAATGACGATAGACCATTTATTCGCTTCAGAAACTCCATAGGGAATTGAAAGTTTGGGCCAGGTTACGACACAAGAATGTCGTCCCACTGCTCGGGGTGGTGTCCGACTTCGGACCCTTACCGAGCATGGTCAGCCCGTGGTTCCGCAATGGATCCCTAACCCGCTACCTTGCGCATCACCAGATGTTGTTATCCGAGAAACACCGGCTGGTGGGTTTCAATTGCGACTTAGATGGTCATACACTCAATAACTGCGCCGCAGCTTCATGATATTGCAGCCGGTCTGTGTTATCGTACGTACCAACTCCATAATCATGATTGTATCAATTTCTTATCACGCGTCATAGTACACAGTCAAGAAGTCATCCATGGTGACCTTCACAGCGTAGGCCTTGTCGCTAAAATGGCGTTTGGGAAGAAGTATTTATTGTTCTTCCACAGGACAATGTTCTGATTGACGAGCATGGGACGGCTTGCCTCACGGACTTTGGTCTCTCGTTGATCAAAGACTTTGTGGGGACATCATACCTGAAATCTAGTATCTGTGGTGGCGTGCAGTTCGCAGATCCCGCGCTAGTCCAGCGAGTATATAGCTCGCAGGGCAAAGTATTTTACCCCACAAAGCCCTGTGATGTGTACTCGTTCGGGGGACTCATGCTCCATGTTTGTATGATCTGTTTTACTACATGACTCCGTGTCTCATGTGTCATTGATAGGTCCTGTCTGGGACGAAACCATATGATGGGACTACAACTCCCATTTTCCTGACGGTTTTGCAGGGAGAAAGACCCCATATACCGACTCATAATATGCATATTACCCAGTGGCACAAGTCTGCGATCCGAAAGTGTTGGGATCATGAAGAACATAAGCGCCCATCGGCTGCTGAGCTTGTAAGGATGTTCGACTGGCAGTGATGTCTATCCGAAACGTCTTGTTAGGTCCTACCTTAGGGGGGACCCTCCTTTTTTTCGCCTTCCCGTTTCCCCGGCCGGGACGGGCTTTGCGAGTGGGCACACTACAGAGTGTCGTGGTGGTATTCACATCTCCTTTTTTCTTGAGAAGGCCACTTTCGCCTTCGCCATACATTACTGCGAGTACGTTATGCATTTTCCTATTTGCTGGCCCCTGTGACCTGAAGGCCTAACAGGCCCAATGCAGTTTTAGTCTCCTAGTTTATCACAGCCTTTGCATATTGTACTATATCGTACCATTGTGCCAACCATTCTGTAGCTCCTACATTGTCCTTGATCAGTATTTCATCATTCCTGATGTTGCTACGGAAAAGCTGGTCAGAATTCTTCAGCTCGTCCTCTCGTCAATAAGATACCGTGCCCTATGTCCTGACTCATCCAGAAGACGCACTTCGACCCAAAAAGTTTGCCAATCTGGTTTGTCGGCTCGTGAGGATGGAAGAATCTACCATCGTTTATACGACTACCCGTGCACCGAATAGCTCTGGACTCGGCGAGGAAGAAGGGAGAGATGCTTATCGAAGCGGTAGAGAAGTTGGCTAGGTGGTCGGACGATCTTTACTTGGATGAGATAGTGAACTGACATGTTGTTTGTGAATCAAACGATGATTGGTTGATGAGTACTCAGTCCTCAAGTTACTCAGAGGGGTCCAAATCTCCTAATTGGTGCAGCGAACACAGTTGGAATCAAAGCAGTACAAACAACGTCCCCTACTCGATGACCGACAGTATGTCAAACATCCCGCCATCTGCCGTAGGAGGTTCTTCAGCGGACCTCTTCGCGGCCGACGACCGCGTGCATTTCTCGAAGGAGACAGGCACATGGAGATTCGAGCAAGAAGACGGGACTGAACTCGAGTACGACACCACCAAGTCACAATGGTTGCCTGTGGTCAGTGAACACCTCAGCGAATAGCATTGAAGTGTCGTCGAAGGCTCACTCGTTCCACGCAGGTCGACGAAGACCTCCTGCGAAAGCAACAAGCTGCTTATTCTGTCGCCGGTGTCGATGAGGAGGTATGGTTGCCCGATGTCCGATGTACGTTTCGCAACGTATATATATATCACCCCCATGCTAGGCTCCAGCGGCACCCGTCCTGAAACGCGCCAACAAGAAGCGGAAAGAACCCGAGGATTACACTTCGGCTACTACCCCTCCTCTTTCAGGGCCGTCCACTAAGCGTGGTAAGAACGAGGAGGGCAAACAACCTCGGTCCAAGAATACGGCCGTCTATGTCACGAATCTTCCTCTTGACACAGAAGCCGACGAGATTGTCGGGCGGTTCGGCAGGTTTGGCGTAATCGAAGAAGACGACGAAGGTGAACCCAAGGTGAAGTTATACGCGACGGAGGATGGGACGTTTAGTGGAGAAGCGTTGGTGGTGTTTTTCAAGGAAGAGAGCGTGTCCCTTGCGATCAACTTGCTCGACGATGCGGAACTGAGAGTGGGAGAACCGTCCACGGTGATGAAAGTACAAAGAGCCGAGTTCAAGCATAAACACACCGGAACGGAAATGAATGGGAACTCGCAACCACGGAGAACGGTCGACAAGAGGAAAGCTACGCGACGGATTGGTAAAATGCAAAAGTAAGTCGCGACTTCCAGCGTTGCCTTGACAGAGTCATGGACCTTGTGTACACAGAAAACTACAAGAATGGGATGACGAAGATGGCTTTGGTCCTGCAAAGACTGAGGAGGACAGCATGAATTTGTCCAACCGGAACAACAGGGTCATCGTATTGAAGCATATGTTTACTTTGAAGGAACTTGACGAAGACGCATCTCTCCTACTTGATCTTAAGGAGGACGTTCGTGACGAGTGTTCAACGTTAGGAGAAGTGACAAACGTAGTGTTGTATGATGTGGGAGTCTTTTATTGCTACGTGATTCTCACTCATCACGTCGTTCACCTACAGAAGGAACCAGAGGGCATTATGACAGTGAAATTCAGGGATTCTCTAAGCGCTCAAGCGTGCATATTGGTAAGTCCTCCAAGCTAGATGCGTTTGAGCCTCTATCCGAGCGTTTCGGCAGAAGATGAATGGGCGGTTCTTTGCCGGGAGACGTATTGAAGCATCACTTTACGTTGGAAAACAGCACTTCAAGCGAAGTGGTGTTGGGGATGATGTTGAAGGGGATTCCGACGAAGCTGAAAAGAAACGTTTGGATAACTTTGCAACCTGGCTCATGACTGAAGGTGACTAGGAACCTGCTGTATCTTCTACACGAACAAAGAATATCTATCATCATTTACATGGACGAGGCCTCGAGGAGTTTCATTGCTACCTCTCGAATGGGGAATGTCATGTGGTTAGGACCCGGATGTAGAAGCTCAGCGACGCACAAAATATGATTGAACGTTCACCAAGATCCATCTCTATCTCGAGCTGCGCCGCCATTTACTTCAATGGTATCACAAATGAACGTTTAGGGCGGAGCCTTGTTTATGGTCACCAAACTCAGTCCAGGATTGGCGACCTCGCTTGCTCCACGAGGCATCATATCTTGGAGCAGATTCATCAAACTTGAGTTCTTCATTGAGCGGCTGCATGATACGTTGCATTTACATCAGGTAGTTCCTACCCAATCCTACTTTATGCCGATTCGGTGACATATAATACTAATAAAGATACAGGTCTCGAGTCTTGTTACTCCGAGGAAGAGGGCCCCAAGTCGACTCGCGAGCAACCATGAGCAACCAACTGTCCGAGGGGATTTTTTGGGCTTTGACACTGCTGATACGATGAATTTGGGTGTGCCCAATATGTAGCCCACTCGGTGAGGAACGTCTATCTGCCTTTTGGAACCTTTTCGTTCCAAGCCTCCCGCGTTCAATCCTCCATTCAAGCCCTTCTGCAGAAACCGGGGTTATCTCAGTCTGTCCTCAACGATGACCTCAGATTCGTCCATCGACCTCTCAAAGGTACAGCTCTCGTTTCGTGTTGTCGTCACCGCCGTTGATGTTCGTTACCTCGGTTTGCGTTCGCTCTAGATGAAGTCTACACTTCCATCCTTTCCGTTCCATCAGATGGCGACCCAGGGGGACGGGTCGCAGGCTTTAGGAAAGCAAACTTCTCATTTCAAAACTATTTCTCATTCCTCCACAAACTTGGGAGCACCAAACCCAAAGCGATCTTTCGGCTGGTAGTGTTCGAGCGAACGACCATCATCGAGTAGAACTTACGAGTGCTTTACTCAGGACATACATCATCTCCCCGGGATGCATCTCTCACAACACAGCCCCGCACCATCAATGTCGTACTTTTCGGCGAAACTGGTGTCGGGAAAAGTTCCGTCATCAACCTCATCGCTGGGAAAGGGATTGCAAAAGTCTCGTCGGACGTTAACGGTTGCATGATGCAATCCACTCGCTACGATATCCCTTTCGATGACCTGAATTTTGCCACGTTCGATACCATCGGTCTCGAGGAACCCCAAATAGGGGTCAACGGG
>QFEM01014064.1:0-21997 GCA_003316205.1 Boletus bicolor | reverse complement strand
CCGGTATGATGATCGAGCGTAGTAGTTATTTAATCGTCGACCTCCTATCCCTTCTTTTTCCCCAGTTTCGTGCTTCTCTTTCCCAGGTATCGTAGTGGCCCCATCGTCAGTCGCATGTTGTTGATTATATATCTCTCATTCCCAGACCATCTACGTATTGATAGTCGACGATTAAATAACTACTACGCTCGATCATCATACCGGATATGGGAAAAGTGCACGGACAGGACTGCACGGACCATGAGAACCATGACTATGGCAATATGCAGTGACTCTCTCAACTTGAAATATACAATATGTATATTCAAATGAATTCAAATGATCGCGGAGTCTCTAGTAACATAGCTTCATCGTCGGTACGACCTATATAGATACTAGAGAAAAGGAAGCGAGCCTAGGCCCAGATGATACGCACGACGCTCGGTACTAACACTACACACGCGAGGGAACCATGGCCGGAAGCGACTTTGTCATGTTGCATCGCCGCGATCGTGAGATGTGTCCATCTCGATCGCCAGTTTGCACGATCACCCTTAGCACCACTCTTTCGAGGTTCCTGTGGTCTTACAGACCCATTTCTGCCTACAACAAAAATCCATTTCTCCCCTGAGACCTGAGTACCTAACATGGCATCTAGGTGCAAGATCACGTTGCACGACCTGCCCACTTGACCTCCCGACATCAACCCCTAGTCCAGGGTAGTAGCCAGTTCCCTTTCCTCCCCTCGTACCGAGGGAAAATCTTGCATATCAGCACACTCGTCAGTAAATGTGATAGTATGACAGGACTAATCGATACACAGTATCATATATGAGTCGCGGACAAGTCGAGTATGCTGTGTGATGTGCGAGAGATAGAAACTATATATGAACAGTAGAATCAATCTACTACGTGATAGGGTTCTTGTCAACAACTGAAGGAGAGCGATTAAAGTGCAGGAGTATCAGCAACGTGTGCATATACAATAGTCGATATCCGAGTAATCGTGGGCGTTCCCGTCGTGCATAGGAGGCGTGGCGCTTGTGCAAGTAAACTGTTTCAAAGACCTAAATTGCGTTGGAACCCAAATCAGGTCCTGGGACTCCGCACGGATGCGAGAGATCAACTCTCAGCGTACGCGACGCGGGACAGCGGTGACTTCCTCTCTGGGGTGCTCGATAATATCGCACGTGGTGTAAATGACCAGTGCACTCTTTCCCTGTCGTGGATCGCACCACCATCGCTACACTGCGAGGGCGAGGAATGGCCAGCATCCTTCCCACACTCCGTTGCCTTATACGTCCGTCCCCGTAACCGCAACCTACTCCGCTCGCGGTAAGCAAGTGTGAGGGAGGCCACGAGCTGCGGCATCGTCAACGTGAGCATTTGTGCGTTAGCAGGGACTGTCCCCGTTCGTGTAGGCGGGGAGGGTGAGCGTCGAGGAATGCTCAGATCGGGTTGAGTTTGACGGTGTCGTTTTGGGATCTCGAAACGAACGTGGCGTCTGTAAGACGTGGATGTAGAGATAGGGGAACAGGAAGTAATCGAGAATGAACGGCATGGGGGGGCCTTAGATGCTGGCATAGAACTGCCAGTTCCATCGAGATTGCTGTTCCCCGGGACTGAATCGGTTGGCGCAGTCTTGCTGCTCGGCGCTAAAAGGTTCAGAGACGGTACAGATATGGTTGGCGAAGATATTCTTGGCAAAGGATTAGGCAGTGCCCGCCCCTCAACACAACCATTCGCAGCCAATCTCTTCTGTATCTTTTCGACCAACACACGGTCCATGGCGTCAAAGTCGCGTAGTCCAGACGATAGCCTATCGGAGGTGTCCAACTCTCCAACAGACTGGCGACCCTTAATCCCGTGCAAGATACTCCGATGGATGACGCTCAACCACCAGAGTTCTGCTACCTGCCGCCTGCTTTTCCTCGGGCGTTTTTGTTTCGTGTCCTTGCCAAGACTCCCTTGTGGAGAAGAAACGGAAGTATGCGCGGAGCGACGTTTGCGAGGAGCCTGGCTAGCTGGCGGCAAGTGACCATTGGGACAAGGAACGCACGTTCCATCGAGCATATCCACATCCATGTCGCCATCCGATGGTGTACTTGGGAATGGAACGACGCTTCTCACATCCAGGAGGTCCGGCTCCAAGCTATGTACCCTGGAATCTCCGGGGATACTCTGCGAGCATGCTGCAGAAAGTGAGATGCAGACGGTAGGCGGGGCTTTGCAAGTCACCGGGAATAAGGAAGGCGTAGAGGACAAAGGATGGTTGTGAGAATGGCACGAGGTCGGAATGTATCCAGTAGAATATTCGAGATCGTTCCAGCCACAACTTGCCCGAGCGGAGGAAGTAGGATAGACGAAAGTTTTTGGATAACCAGGACCGCAGACATTCGAGCGTGAGTTGACATTGGTTGAGTCCGCGAGCGCTGAGCGAGAGCCCGAAAGTAAACAAGGCTTCGCAGTCGGAGTAGCTGACGAGTGAAGCGGTAGCAGGGGGGCGTGTGTAGCCAACATTTTACAAGACTGGATCTTAGTCGTCGTGGCACAATAAAAATGATCTGAGTTATTGGTGATCGACTGGTACGTGCAAATGAGGATGGGAAACCGGGCTTCGCGCACGAAACGTTGTGATTATCAGGACAGATGAGATTGAACGAGGAAACGTCCTGCGCAGCTCGTTGTGTGTGGTTCAGCAAGGAAGAGAGGACAAATCTCTGGCCTGTCCCAATATTGGATCATCACCAAAGCACGAACATTGGAAGGTAACTGGTAAGCAACCATTCGTCGATCGACACAACGATGGTGACCCACCTTTTTACTGGACACAACACGGTGTTGAAACAACAGAGCAAGAACGCGGAGCTCGCCTGGTTCGGGTTGGGGAACACGAGGCAGGCTTACATACAGCCCCTGCCAGTGCAACACGCGATGATACATAAACAGCAGCCAGTACGCGTGACAATCACGTGCACAAAAACACTAAGATTTGCGCAAGATTCTGCCAGCAATCCACTCCTCAGTCCATTAAATTTCGGGAAGAAAGCAAAACGATTCTCTGTAACAAGTTCCATCCTGACATTGACATCATTCGACATGCGTATAGCCATCCGCCCATGTTAACGAAACTCGTGCAACTTAACTGCAGGATGCCAGCTGATGGTGTCACGCCCTCAGGGCAAATCACGCAGGCGGCGAATCATCCCGCAACCACGACTAGGCAACTACTTATGGGCATGCAGGTCGTTGTCGCCCTGTAGCCTGGAAACCTCGCGGTCATATCGCGATTCCCATGTACCATCTTGATTGGAACTCAACTTCGTGCGGCTGGCAAACATAGCGCCGCCGAAGAAAGTCCTCAAGTTTTGGCTTACTTGTCTTCGCCTCGACTGCATATACCTTCCGTCACGGCCTGGAGCTATTCTCCGTCTCTACTCTCTCATCGCCAATGTTCTGCATACGTCTCAGTTCACCGGGTTGGCTCTACTTACACTTTTTCTTCGACCGCCTTCCTTCCAATGAGCGATAGTTTGGCTCAGACATTTGGTTGGCAACCTGCTATCTGATGACCATACGTCTCTTTCCACTCGGCAGCGGTATTTGTGGTGGCGCAAATAGTATGACCATGCTCATCCTAGGCAGTTCCATACAAGGTTTGGGTCGACTCCGAGTGTATTCTGTCTCTTATTAGGATGATCTTGGCGGATCTCGCCACCCTTCAAGAACGTGTGTCCACGCTGGTTTATATGAACTGTAAGACTTGCTCCATAATGGGATCTAGGGGAACAACTCAGACTCTCCACCTAGCACGTGGTGTCTTACTACATCGATCGGTCCCATCATATGGGGTAGCCTCACTCAGGATATTCAAACGATGCACAAGACCTCAATCTTCCCATCTCGTATGTTGCATGTGTGTTAATCATCATACTATTGGATCTACCCACCGCCCTGGGCAATTACTTTATACGCATTGACTACATGTTAGATCGAATGCAATGGTCACGGTGAATCATGGAGCTACTCGACCGGGGGGTACGTCATGTTCATTGATGAGGCCTCGATGAGGGTTTATCTCGGTATGATGCTCCGGCCTTAACCCACGTCAGTATGCTGCACGCAATGCCAGTGTACCTCATTCAAGCACCCTTCCCCGACCCTTCCCGGTCGCGCAGAATGCACCTGCGCTTGCCTTCGTCCGTCCGTTCGATACCGTGAGTATCTCATTTCCCCTCTCATCCATAGATATATCCTTAACTGTCTCCTCCTCTGTGGGTGTGGGTATCACTGTTGGGAACACTGTCCTTAAAGATGAGCTCGCGAACTGGCCATTTATCTAGTCTGTCCCACAAGGGGCTACCATCATGTATGTACTGGTCCCAGAGCTCTCCCACAGACTAGGTTGGAAGTTCAAGTCGCCTTTGCAGGCAGTCTTGCCGTGTTGCGGCAAGTTCTGGCCGTCATCAGAGACTTGTGGTGGTGTTGTTCGTGAGAGGGCTCCCGCTGCTGGACACCATCGATGGGGTTTTGGCGTTGAATGGCGATTTGAAAGCATGCTCATGCTGCGCAATAAACAAGTCGGTGTGTCTCCCACGGTCTAGGCCGGAGGAACGAGTGTGGATCTCAACGACAACTTATGTGCCACCCCTCTTGTTCTCTGTTGAAATTTCTCGCGCCGATTCCGTCAGAACATGCAACGTCGAGATTCCTATGTATTACTTGCCGTTTGCTTATTCCTTATGTCTTGGAATTACATCGCTGGGAGGTCCATTGTGAGGCTAAACATTAACGGACTATCAGAAATGCAACTATTAGCGTGCAGTCAAAGATGGACATTACCTATGATGCATTACATAATAGTGCTGATTGAAGAGGATCTATCAAGATCGAACACCACAGGGTTAGTACGGAGCTGCGCATCACCGACTCCGCTGAAAGCGCCCACTCCGAGCCCGCTGTGGACTCAAATTCACCAACGATTTATATGGCTCATCCAAAGCCAAAGCGTGCACATACGCTCCCACCTACGACGCCCCTTTCGCAACAAATTGGCGGGCATGCAGGTGTACAAGTCACAGAAGACGAGTCACTTCTCCTCAAACCCGCTCTGCCGCGCGAGATTGCCTTCTACCAATTCGTCAGGGACATCGCTGACCCCTCATGGGGATTGCACGCGCTCAAAGCTTGGATACCCAAATTCTTTGGCCTGTTGAATCTAGAGGGAAAGCTCGCCGACACAACCGATGAAATCGATGGGGGGGCTGTGCCTGTTATAATCCCTGTTCCAGAGTTAGAGGGTACCTCTACGTCTGGCGATTTCGACAATACCACTGTTGGCGCTCCCTCGAATATGCCCGCCCAAACCCTCGTTCTCCAGAACCTGCTGTACGGGTATCGCAAGCCCTGTATCTTGGATGTAAAACTTGGTACGGTGCTCTATGACGATGATGCTTCTGAAGAGAAAAAGGCGCGCTTCATCAAAAGGGCGGCAGAATCAACCAGTCTGCAAACCGGTGTGAGGTTGACCGGCTTTCAAGTGAGCGCTTCCTTTGGAAATAGCTCGGAGATGTCATGTATCCATTCCAATAGGTATATTCAAATTACTCTCCTCACCCGATTGTATATGGGAAAGAATACGGGTATAGCTTGAAACCGGAGCAGCTGCAGGAAGGGATTGGGAACTTCTTTCCTTGCTCGCTCTCGCACTCCCTGACCAGCGCTGATCCTGAAACGTTGCTCCCATCAAACTCAAACACAGGCCTCCCTGCAGACACCCTTCTTACCCTCCTCGCATCCCTCCATGGTTCACTCGCTGATCTCCGTAAATCCCTCTCATGCGCAGATGTGAGGATAATCGGCGGTAGTGTGCTGATCATCTACGAAGGAGACTGGGAAAGAGCTTCTGCAGCATCTGGTCGTGGCGGAGGACCTAGTAGTCTCGATGAGGTGGAAAGTGAAGAGGACGACGGAGCCGAGAGTGATCAGATCGAGGTGGAAGTCGACGAACAAGGGGAAATCGTCATGGAGTCCATCCCAGGGCCCTCCGAGACGTCCTCGTCATCGTGTATGGATCCACAGCCCCGCTTGTACACAATCTCCCTCATCGATTTCGCCCACACGCGAGTCGTGCCGGGGAGTGGACCTGATGAGGGCGTTTTGACGGGAATGGACACATTGATAAGATTGGTAGATCGCAGGAAGCAAGAGGTGGCAGCATTCAGAGAGGTAGAAAAGTCCAGTGGCTGAATGACTTGACGGTCAGTGAACCTATAACTCACATCGGTGCGTTGATACACACCGAACGCATGTCATTGTGTAGTATTCATGGGTGGGAGAATGATCATAATCCACTTCCGCTATCTCTTCGATATGAACGTTACGTAGCCTAGGTGCATTCAGACCTGTGTTCTCGAAGGGGAAGTTGCGGTGTCACTAAAATACAACTGAGCCCAGCCATCTCAACTCACCAATATCATCATCACGAAGCATGGCACGACGACCCACTATATCATCCATCCATGAATCGACTAGGGTTGTGTATCCGAATTGCGGCAGGTTGAAATGCTGCAAATAGACTGCTATTACATTACGTTGTTCCAGACGTCCATCGGCGTGTCGTACGTATGCCAACACTCTCACCGGCATCATCTACTTCAAACCAAATACGGTCCCAAAAAAGTCAGAAAGCGATAAATACATGCCATCTATCCGTCCGAGCCATGCTGCCATCATGACAACATCTCATCAGGTTCCCGTATCACGCTGTTTCTAATCCCCTCCCGAGCCTTCCTCCCAACGTCCGAAATAGCGTCTTCCCACACTTTTGCTTCCCGGATGTTGGGCGCACGCAATACGATCGTATCTCCCCCGCGTGGGTATGCCAAATGGAGCCGAATAAGCGGATCTTCTCGGCCGCTCCTCGACGGTTTGATCTGAATCTCCTGCACCGGGATCGGCTGAGGCCAACCCATACTTCGATCAATCCCACACCAAACACCGATCGATCACGCAGAAGGTCAAGTGCACTCACCACGCGGTACAACCCTTTTCCAACCTCATCGACGAGCACCATTATATCGTTACACAACAATACCCGCAACTTGCGCCCACTCTTTGCCTTGTTCAACACACCTTCTTTGAGAAGTTTGCGTGGACCGAGGTGCCGCGTCGGTGCCGTCAAATCGAGCCTACCTTGTCCGATCCACAACGCGCGACTGATCTCTCCCAACCGATCTCTTCCTTCCCGATCTCGGATCGTCTCGTTCACGTCTTCAAGGATCTTTTCGGCCATTTGGAGCGCGGCGAATATTGACTGTCTTTCGGCAATATCATTCCAAGACGTGGACGACGACGACCCTGGAGGGCCGACAGCTCCGGATGGTGACGGGCAAGGATCCGTGTAACGCATGATCTGACGGATGAGCAAGGGGTATCGGGTGAGACGTTGCACTATGAATACGCATCGCGAGAACGAGTAAGCCGGCACGTCAGCCAACAATGATCTGAGCATCCCTTTGGGGGTTAGGGAACATACTAGGCACAAGCAAGTAGCTTGACAAGTCCAGATTCCGTGCTGACGGGTCTTCCCGAAGGTTCTGCAGCAGACTGATTGTAGCTCCATGTAATACGAACCTAAACCAAGAACACACCTTCAACTGCGCAGCCAACACGGGATTGTTCTCCCGCATCTGCTGGAGGACCTTCCCAGCGTTCGCTTGATTGACACAGTAGTTCTACCATGCGGGGTGACCACATAGAGTAAGATGGGGTGCAGCAATAAACCAAGGAAGAGCAGCAGCGTACGAGGTATATGCCCATGTTCGGCATATGTTTTTCCAACAAGTCACCGATACGGTCCATATAGAGGCGACAGTCCCGCTGGCGCTCTTCGAGGGTCGAGAGGAACGTCTTCAAAGCGGTTCAAGTCAAGGATCGAACACCACCACCAACCCAAGAAGTAACCATCCTCTCACCGTATTCGTGAGCAATATGTCTTCGATATTCAAAAAGATCATCGCAGTCGCTTTTTCATCCAACACCTCCATCAAACGGGAATAAAACAACTGCAGGAGCAATCATTCACGTGAGTCTCACGATATTCCTCACCAGCCTACGGGGAACCCCGCCAACAAAGACATGACCAAAGGCCACGCACCTCGACAACTAGTTGGACATCCCGCACATAATCCGCCTCGGTGGAGATCAGCTCAAAAATCGCCTCCTGGCGCTTCCACTCTTCCTTTGGAATACCCTCCAACGCAGACCGATCTACCAGACTCGCCCAAGATGATCCAAACACTGGACTGCCCTCTCTCGTCGGACCATCTCCCCCACCAGTCAGTGGTGCCGATACCGGCGAAGGGGTGGGCCCATGTAAGATCGGCCCAGAGATGACGAGTTTTCGGTCGCGCTCAGTGTTATCTGGTGTACCTGCACGCGTGTGGCGTCCGAGGAAATTGAGAAACTGAGATGTACGGCTCTCTCCACCCCCTCCACCTTCTCGTTCCCGTTCCCGAAGCGACGGCGTCACAGATGCCGCAGGGGACCTCGGAGGCGATGTCAGTGCCAACGATCCGGTATCAAAAGACGACATCGACATCCTGCTCGCAGAGGCCAAGGCCGATGTTGCGTGTGGAAACAGAGGTGAATGCCCATGCCCATATGCATGCGACGCTTGCATC
The DNA here is from genome assembly GCA_003316205.1 of Boletus bicolor. Lineage (NCBI taxonomy): Eukaryota > Fungi > Basidiomycota > Agaricomycetes > Boletales > Boletaceae > Boletus > Boletus bicolor. The sequence goes on along the minus strand of QFEM01014064.1, from coordinate 13,334 downwards.
TTCTTGAACTTGTCGTACCGTTCAAACGCGTCGTCCGGATGAACGATGCTCCCGTCCGACCTCGCCTTGAAGCGGCCTGTTCCAAGTATCACCTCCCCTTCCCCCCCCTCCTCCTCAGCCTCGTTGTCCCTCTCAGCGGTGATGGCTCCAAAGGATTCGAAGAGCACGTCCGAGGACGAATCTGTCTTTGGAAAATCGAGCGTTGGAATCGGTGGGAGGTCCTTTGTCGAGAGATGCGATAATCCACGTTGAGGGACTGCTGGCGCAGGACGTCGCCTGCGTCCCGGAGATTCCGAAAGAGCCCCTAGGGAACCCGAATACGAGCCCGACTTTGAGTGTGTGACCACCAGCGCAGGCGCATATGGGACGTGATAACCATGCTCATGCTCATGCTCCAGCACGATCCCAGATAGGACATACGGACGTGGGCGTAGCTCCTCATCTTCCCCATCCGCAAGCGGACTAACAACCAACCCGGCAGCCTCGAGAACGCGCTGTCGCTCGATCTCACGTGCGGTCGTCTCCCGCTCACCTTCAGGGTCATGCTCCAGCTCGGACATACTATCTCCTTCGTCTAGCGAATAGTACGCGTCGTCTTCGTCTTCGTCTCCATTCATGGACGACGTCCCATGCAACTCGGGCGCTCTCGGTTGACGGGCGTCTTGGGGGGAAGTATAAGGTGTGCTATAAACATCAGTCACCTCATGACGATCACCGTCACCATCACGATCTGCATGATCAGTCTGGACCCTTTTCCCTTGATCCCGATCCAAACCCAACGGAACCTGCCCAGAGATGCCAAGATCGACGTCTACGTCCAAGTCACAATCAAAATCACATCACAGGAACGAAGATCAGCAACGTGGAATTTTCGAATTCGTATTGATATTCGAGAGGAAAGTTTCAACGCGAGGCATGAAGAAGTTATTTTTTTGTGTTCAAGTTCAGGGGGAAAAAAGTAGAAATGAAGTGCAAGGGAACGGGTACGATGGGCATCCATAACATGCAACCAACGACGGTGACGATGGGATGATAGCAGAAAAAGAAGGAAAGAGATATATTTCAGTCTATATCCACCCCAGCACGTTAAAAAAGGTAAGAGAAACTCAAGAGGGAGTGCCTTTTTGTGGCTAAGGAATCCACTAACCCTCAGTCACCTCCAGGTATGCGGCAGGTACGATAAACACAAGACCGTCGTGTTCGACTTTCCACCAATCCGTTTCAGAACGGTCAATGACGGTAAGCGTCTCGCCTTCATTAAAAGCAAGTTCGTCCGCGTTCGTACTCTCGTAAGTGTACAGCGCCGTCGCGTAAACTGTATTTACTCAGTCATCGTGAGCAACGACCTGTCAAAGAAAATATAAGCGACACGGCGCACCTTGCTCCACTTTCTGAACATAGGTCTGAGGGAAGAAGCCGGCTTTTCCATCTTTGACTGTAGAACCGTACCACCAATCGCCACCAGACTTGGATGAATGAGCAACGATGATCGTGTTTGTATCAAAGTCTGCAAATTAGTGCTCAAATCTTGAGCGACGGAACTACACATGACAACGAAAACATACTCACGTAGATCCTCAGCTCGCTGTGCTTCATAGGGATACAAGGATCTGACACGGAACTCTAGAAAAAAAAGAAATTCAACATCAACCCGTTGATCACCGCACACAAATAATACATGTACACACCAGTGGAGAGATCGACATCAGCCATGAGCTCAGACCCACTATCTGGAGCATGCTCCGATACTTGGATGGCAGGGATCACACCAGCATCAGCCTGCTCTTCCTCGACTTCCTCCACAGTCACAGGAAGATGGTCCACTCCCCGCTTGTCCACGTCCACAGCCAGTGCATTGTACCAATCGACGGATTCCTTCTTTCCATGACCAAAGGAGACACTCTGGCTCATCGGAAGTGCCGCAGGAAGCTCGGCAGGTGGAGACGCCGTAAAGCTCGCCGGAGCAGGAGTGGTTGGTGATGGTGGACGAGCAACGGCATTTATGTGCGCTGGTGGAGCAGTGTCACCAACGACCCTTCCAGATGTAGCAGCGCCGCTTCGGTCATTTGTGACAGCCTTTCTCAGTCGAGTGCCCCCCTGAATGGCACTCAGCAATGCACCTCGACCACCTGTTGGTGCTGGAGCAGCAATCGGCGCAGACGGTGCTACTGGTGTAGGCGGTGCCGAAGGTGGAGGGGGAGGCGGCGCAGGAGCAGGGGAGACGGGGCTACCTAAAGATGCGGCCGGACCAGCCGACTGAGGACGTGAGGGTAATAAATTACCGAATAGCTGCTGCGCAAGACCCATCCGTGTATCCCTCGTCCCAAGTTCTTCGTCGCTATCCTCCTCCTCTTTCTCCATGACATCGTCCCACTCGTCGTCGCTATCCTTCGGGGCCATGTGATATATTGTTTTAACTGGTGGTGGAATACCCGGACTCTTGGTAGGTGGTGGAGCCACAGGTGGCTCCGTCTGGGCACGGAAGAAAGGATTGCTACTTCCATTTGTCGTGTTTGTTGGAGGGGTAGCGGGAGTAGAACCCCCCTTCATCAAACGACTAAAGGGATTGTTGCTAGGTTTGTCGGTAACAGGAACTGAAATAGGTGGAGCCGGTGGCGGAGGTGGCAGGGGGGGAGGGGGAGCTGGTTCCTCAGTGGGCTCTTCTCCTTGTGGGGGTGAAGACACTGGCAATACTGGACGGGGGGGAGGAGGAACAGGCGAACTCGATATACTCGAGGTTGTACTGACTGCCGGAGAAGCTTTAGCAACCAAAAACTGGTTCCTGCGTTCCTCATACGCTGCTTCAGCCTTTCGCGCTTCCTCCTCTTCCTCCTCAAGCCTGCGAAGGAGAGCCGCACGCTCTTCGCGTTTCTTGCGCAGAGCTTCTTCCCGTGCTCTGAGAGCAACGTCTTCAGGGTCTTCCTCCGGCACAACAGGAGCAGGCGGGGGTGCACGAGGTACCGGTGCACGAACAACAGGAGTGGCTGGAGGGGCACGTGGGGCACGTGGGGCCGGGGGAATTGGTGCTTGAGCCGGAGAAGGAGCAGCCGGAACACGAGTAGCTCCCTTCCGCGGTGCGCGAGGCTTAGGTGGAGGTGGGGCAGTCTTGACGGTTGGCGTCGGCACTGGTGCAGGTGCTGGAGCTGGTGGAGAAGCCGTCGTTGTAGGTGTTGGCGAAGAGGTCTTGCCTCCCTTCAATGCCTTCTCAGCTTCAAGCTTTTCCCTCCTTTGCTTCTCCCGCTCTTCAGCCTGCCTCTCGGCTTCGCGAACTTTCTCCTCCGCTTCCTTCTTCTCTTGGGCGAGACGATCCTCGATAGTGGTGTCAAGTGTAGGTGAAGGAACAGAAGCAGACGAAGGAGCGATGACACCAAGGGCTTGCTTGCGGGCCTCCAAGCGACGCTGAGCTTCGGCGCGAATAAATATCTGTCGTTCTTCGGGAGTCATATTCTTCATTACAGGCGCAGGAGAACGAACAGGTGCGGGAGGCGGTAGCGGTGGTTGACTGACGTTGCTAGCAGACGGGGGCGGTGGTGGCGGCGTGCGAGCGGTAGTGGGTTGTCCGCGAACGCGACCCTGTTCGCCGTCACCGTCGCGGATGCGATCTCTATCTTCATCCCTATATGACCTATCACGCTCGTCCCTATCGTCTCGATCGTACCTTGATGCGCCTCTAGAGTACGGCCGGTCCTCATCCTCTCGGTATCGCGATGCTGGTGAATATCTCCCGCTGTCATCATCACCGAATCGTCCAAATCGCTCGTTCCTTCGGTCCCGATCACGCGCCCATTCCCGCTTCTCCCTCCCTTTCCTTGCCTCTCTTTCCTCCACCTTCTTTTCAAGCTCCGGCACTTCCTCATGCATCAGCCTCACGAGTTCTCTTTCAAGACGCCTCCTCTCCTCCTCCTTGGCTGTCGTCCTCGGGCCTTTTGAAACGTACTCGAGATCCTCTTGTAATCGGGTAATCCTATACCGCAAATCCTCGAGTTCCCTATCCAGTGCATCGGATGAACGCTCATTCGCCAACGTATCGTCCAACATTTTCTGTGTGTTCAACAACTGTCTCTTGATGGAGGACAGGTCCGATGTTGCAGGGCTCCCGTCGTCTGCACGCGATCGAATGGCACTCCGGTCTACGTGACGATTGCGAGGTTGGTAAAATCCACCCGGGGGTTCGACATCATCGTGTTTGTAGACAGTCGCATCTTGCCGCCCACCTTGCTGCGTAAAGGAGGACGAAGAGGTGAAAGAACGTTCTTTCAGACGTGAGACCGGAACATCGAGTCCCGATGGAGAACGTGCGCGAGTATCGTTTTTGAGAATGTCTTTGAGGAAATTGACGGAGGTGTCAAGATCCCGAGAGGAAGGAGGAACAAGTTCGGCAGGAAGTTCATCTGGGATATCGTTTCCATTGAGTCCTGATAAGAATATTAATGAGTACACGGATCACATTAAATGAAGGATTGATGAAATTTAATACGCACGTCGGTAAATCAAACCCATAGCAACATGAAACTCTGCTAAGTTTAGTTTTCCCCGATTATCAGCATCAGCCAGCGTCCTGCGGCACGTCAACGAAGCCCATCAGAACTTAAACCTCCAAAACCCTATCATAGCGAAAAGTCAAGACTGACCAAATCCTCGCGAGGTCGTTCCTATCTAGACCACTTTGTCCAAAGACCTCCAAAGCCGTTTGGCCGCTGATGAAACCTGTTCCTTGCGCATCCCAAGCTCTGAATATCTGATCGTACTGTTTCTTCTCCGCCTTGCTCAACGCCCATGGAATTTTAGGTGTTGTCCCCCTCCCGTGTGCTTGATTGTGCTGCTGGAAGCTCTGCTGCAATGAGAGACCGCCGAGCTGTTGTTGCGAAAGCGGTGCGAGCTGCGGCGTCCCTCCAGATGTGTACGGAGCGGAAATATTGGCAGGCATGAACGAGCTGGACATCATTTGAAGCCGAGGATCGACAAAACCAGTGACCTGAGGCACTAATGGAGCCGATGCACGCCCTGCAAATCCAGTAGGTTGTGACAGAAGCCCAACACCTGTTGGCTGCGCGACCAAGCCTGGGGCCCCAAAGGAAGACACTGAGGGCCCACCTAGGCGACTCTGGTTCACATTCAGAAAACTCGGTTGCTGCTGAGGTACAGGAGGTGGTGGTGGTGGTGCGTTTTGCTGATAGGAAGCGGGAAGAGGTGGAATCGGGGGAGGTGCAGAGCGATGCTGGAAGCTGGACTGTGCGACCGAAAAACCTGTGGGTTGTGCTTGCAAGAAGCTCGCGCCGACACCTGACGCCCCTGGGAATCCGGTTTGTTGAAGTCCTTGCGGACGTGCGCCGGGGAATCCTGTTGGCTGCGGAGCAAGACCACCGAACCCTACGCCCAATGCTGGTGCACCTGGTTGGGCACCAAAGCTACCCTGGGATTGCTGAAATTGAGCAGCAGGGTTCAGTTGTTGAACATGCTGAAACTGTTGTTGGGGTTGTGCGCCAGGAAAGCCAGTTTGCATGGGATACTGAAATCCCGTCTGGCCCCATTGGGACATGATGAAGCGCGGATACTAAAAGTGGGTGAGTAGTAAAAGTAAGCTAATAGCGTACTCGAAGTGCGTTAGCGGAAAGAACGAGTGTGGAGTCGCTCTCGCCGTCGCTGTGCACGGCGATGATGGAGCTCGTCGGACAACGTCGCTGATATCGTGGGTGGCTTTGAAGCGGAGACTCCTTGGAATATGTCCAAACTTGGACTTGTCCTCAAAAATATAATATTCGTGCGATAAATATCCGTTTTCCCTGACTCTAACTCTTACTATAGTACTTCATGAATCTTGAGCGGACACCAGCCAAGCTAACTTTGTATCTAATATTAACAAGTAGCGCTTAGTATCTGTCAATCAGAAACAGGGTATAGTACAGCTCATGACCATTGAGTATAAGCCTCCATGCACAGGAATACATGAGCAACACATCACATTCTCCGGACCACTGGCGCTCCGGTGGTAATACAGTTGACTATCTCATACTGTATGGACTTTGAAGAGCTCCCATGACGGGATGCAGGGAAACATACAATTTACTGACAAATGCATAATGTATTGGCTAAACGGACAGAATATACACTAGCTCGCTCAATTGACTCCCCTATTAGCGCCTATCTGAAAGTCTGAATCACCAATTCCACGAAAAATGAATTACCCCGCCGATTCCCAACTCACCCTCGACATAAGAGATGTGATTGTCGCCTCTTGTCTCTTGGTGAAACAGAAGTTATGGATGAAGAGGAAGAACGCCGATTTAGCGGAGGGTGCCGCTACAATAAGAACAATATTCAATGGATCCATTCAGTATGCGTAACAACTCCTATCGTCTCGAGTAACATCCAATGTATAACGTGCTCTGTATCGTGTAGAATAATTCACAAAACGTGGAAAGATACAGGATCTCATAGTGTACTATAAAGCTACAATGTTAACCCGTCACATCATGCCCGCGCTCATCGTATTATTCATATTGTTCATATTGTTGATGTTGTTGATGTTGTTCAAGTTCGCCCGGCTCCCCGCACGCTCCTGCCGCAACGATTCGACGTAGACAAACGTAAGGATGATGTGATCCAACATCGGAACCACCTTGGTAGAGACGTTGAGGTAGGCCGGGTGGGACTGTTTCAAAATCCCAAGATTCTTCTTGTGGAACCGGACAAGCTCGACGTCCGACCCGGCAGGCTTCATCTGTTCACGACGCGTCCAAAATCGTCATGAGATATCCCATTCTCCGCCTAAGCAGACCAGAACGGACATACCCAACAATGCGTCGATTCGAGCTTCCACTTGTATGTATGTCGATCAGGACCTACGAAATACCGACCACTGGCAGCGTTGAGATCGACGACCCGAGTCGCCAATATCCGTCAGCGTCGCAACACCCCGTCAAGACATTAAAACACGACGTACGTGTTCCATGGGCGCTTTTCGAGCATCTCGTCCGCAGGTATTACTTTCCCATCGAACCGAAATACTGTCTGCTTCAATCGATGCCACTCAATGACGCCCATCGTCTCTGGCACACCACTCGAACCACTCCAGCGGTACTTGGTGATCGTGGTCACTTTCTTGAACGCCGAGGGTGTGGAGATAGTGTAGTAGATGTACCCTCGCTCATCAGATATATCTGTGTTCATGTGGTTGGTGGTGCTGAATATGAGGCGCATGGCAGCGATCGAGAGTCTGGGTGAGAGACGGAGAAGGGTGGTGAGAGGTCGTTCAACGTTGTCGGCGGGTAGTATACAGCAACTTGACACCAAATTCTTATGTATAACGATTTGGGCTGAGGATGAAGGCGGTGAGCGAAAAGGGCAGTGCAAAGAGTGGCATGACACGTTTACCAGCTGTTTTCGGCGTTGGTAGCCCAGGTAGCTGGTTTGAACATGCCTAAGCTTGAAGCCGTCTTTTCGGAGGAGGATTCCTGCCAGTCATGAAGTCAAATAAGCCACGCCGTTCGGTGCCGTGGTTGCCTACAGCGTCCCGCCCCGCTACTCTAGCTTGGGAGGATACTACTGCTATATTATAGGCTGGTTCAATGTGGCCCTCGTAGTCGCGATTAGGCCGCAATTGCAACCCGCCGACTTGGGAGTTGTTCATGAATATGACCTGAACACACAGCTTACAGGCTGTGCATATTTTGGCACAGCTGAACCTCCACTACTAGTCCGGTCTGGTCACCAGACAACCCTACAACACAACGTGGTCTGTACACATCGAATACCATATGCTAAACGACTCAAGAAGCCTACAACACAAGCACGTAGCTTTGATCAGACACGATTGGATTTTTCATCATGTCCAGGATACTCTTTCAGGCCAAAGGGGTGTCCTCACGATCCAATTCGCACAGAAATATTCATGTGCTATCGCGTGGCCTCTCCACACCGTCGTTGTAGGGTTACGATGTAATCTTCTGACTCCTCGAATCGACAACGTTGTTGAATTTGAACGTGCCCAACGTTGTGTCCGATCGATGTCCGAGTCGCTCTCGACGCAGAGACTCGACATAGAGATAAGTCAATATGACATGATCCAACATGGGCACCACTTTTGGAGAGACGTCAAGATAGGGCGGATGTAATTGTTTTCTTATCCCGAAATTCTTCTTGTGAAATCTCGCCAGCGCGATATCTGATTCTGCCAGCTTCATCTGGGAAGAATGTTTAGTTCAGGATGACGTCCAATCAATTATGATCCATTTGATACACCAACGAAACCCGCAGAGACCGGAAGGATGATATAACATACCCAACAGTGCGTTGATTCGAGTTTCCATTTGTAAGAACGCTTATCGGGCCCTACGAAATAGCGTCCACTTGTCGGTTCCCCGTCGATTCGTCAATCATACTACCACATAGCAACCCTGCGGGGCAGACTTACGTGTTCCACCGACGCTTCCCAAGCATGACATCCCCTTTGATCTCGTTCCCATTGAATCGAATGAGCGTCCCCTTCAACTCATGCCATTCGATCGTCGCCATCGTCTCGGAGACACTACTCGGACCACTCCAACGGTACTTGGTAATCGTGGTCACTCGCTTAGAAGCTCGAGGTGTCGACACGGAGTAAAGGACGTAACCTCGTTCATCAGAGATATCTGAGTTCATGTAATCGGAGGCACTGAAGACGAGGTGCATCTTCCAGGGAAAGGTAGTAATGGGAGGGATGGATTAGTGAGGGATAGAGCCAAATTCGATGCAGGCGCTCGTCGGCCAGAGATTATATCATTATACGTTTTAAGCGTTGCGCCCAAACACACATGGGAACTGTGGAGAAGCCATCGCATCATGTGGTGAGCCAAGATGTCAATTGAGTCAATTCACACCTTCCCAAGATTGCTCGGACAGACCCCGTCTGCTGTGGACCGACACTGTGGGTTGAGCCTGGAACTGAGTTGACCATAGCCGATGCAGATGAGAAGGGTACGAGAGAGAAGGTGGCGCGAACTTCAAGTTGATCGGTAACGTCGCGACCTCAATAACGTCGCACCACGTACGAGTAACGTCTTGAGGTTGAAAGCTACGTTCAGCAGGAAAAGCCACTAATCAAGATTAGTCAGCGTGGCCATTTGCCGTCCTAACTTCCAACACAACTAGAGATAAACGACGACAACGAGCAGAACGACGACATTGTCTCGGACAACCCGCACGCAGTATGGACGCCACAGGAGACCCCCTCCTTGCTCTCCGACACGCCGTCAAATCTAAGACACCTATCACATACCTCATCCACGGCGAACCCGCCCCGACCCTCCTCGCAGCCACGCACCTTTCCCTCAGCTCCGCCATTACCCTCCCAAAATCGTCCCCGACGCGCTACACCAAACCAGGCGTCTCCAACCCGTCTTCTGCCACCGATGTATACACTCTCGAAGCCGTCTATCTCGCTTGGTTACTCCGCGATGCGCCTGGTGCCGAGTACATGCGACAAGCTCGTGAAAGCGGTTTGACCGTCGGATTCGTGAGTGTGACAGAGCGAAAGAGCGTTGTGGAGTGGTTGGAAGGGAAAGTCGCAGATTTGGAACGGATAAGACCGTTGGCGTGTGGCAAGTGTATCCCCGTGCGTAAATTGGCGCTGGCTGACTATTTCGTCTTGGTTTGGGTTGTGAATAGAGTCGACGACTCCGCCTGGTACGCCGCCACGTCGGGGAGGGACAAGCGCAGCGTTCTCCACTACACCCAAACATGCATCCCATTCACATGCTGCCGACACCACGTCGCCTACCAAACGGCGGTATGTCGCCGACGCACAAGACATGGAAGTCGTCAAGCGAATAAAACAAAACGAGGTCGAGCTTCGAGATAGAAACACGGTCTTGAGGGGCACTAAACCCAATGTAGGTTTCGTTTCTTTTCGTTTTCTTCTTTCTTCATGGGGCATGTATGGTTCCGCGAGACGCTGATGCTGTAGGCACCTAGAATTTCTCCGCCCTCCACACAAGCTTCACGGAACGCTTAAAGAAGCTCCGGGACGTCAAACCGGGGAGTGCATCCGCACCCGCGCCGTCAGTTGGTCCCCCCATGCAAGCGCGTAAAGCCAGTACGTCCCACTCTAGATACCACGTCTGCTACCCCTACCCAATCATATTTCAAACAGAAAGCATGTTCCCGATCATTATGATCTCGTCGTCACCCACAGCGCTGATTACGATGTACAATGTGAAACGGTTCTTGCAAGAAGCCGTGTAAGTCACGTTCCCTTTTTCACCCCTATACGGGCCTGCTTGCGCACAAGATATTCACTCTCTCAATCCAGTTTCGAACCTTCGACCACCGCACGTGAACGTGCAGCAGCAGCCGGTAACCCCCGTGCCGAAGACCTCCTCCACATCGATCGACGGCGTGACCCTCTCACCGCCTCTGCCGCCGCCTTTTCCTCTTCTGCCAACACGTCTTCCGCCACGTCGTCCGGGGCCTCCCATGGTAGCGGAACCGGGACAGTCCAGAGGTATTTCATCGTCGACAGCACTGACGCACTCCAGAAATTCGGGGCAGATGCGTGGGAGAGGGTCGTGTGCGTGATGACGACTGGTCAGGCATGGCAGTTTCGACCATACAAGTGGAACGAACCACGAACCTTATTTCATCATGGTGCGTCGGCGTTTCGTATCCCCGAGGTGACCGGCAGATGACTGACAAGTTTGATGTTCCTCGACGGTGTGATTAGTGAAAGGGATATACTTTACGTGGGCCAATGATCCACCCAATGCAAAGATCAAGGATTGGAACGTGACGGAGCTCAAGGTGAGCCCTTGTCCCTTCTTCACCGATTTGATTCACGTGCGCGCTGCTCGCCAGATCGACCCCCACCGAAGACACGTCGACAAGTCGGTGGTAGCTCATTTTTGGAAAATCATCGACGATTGGACCCTCACCAACAAACCATGGTTGCTCAAGTTGTAAAGCAGAGGGATGGTTATGTTGGTTTATCTGCTTGTGTACATATTCCGTATGGCATGACATTGCCTTATGTTCTGCTCCTATGTACTAGCGACTGCCAGACGTTCCAGAAGCACACTGGATATGGCTTGATCATGTTGCATCAATCCTTCACATTTTTACTCTTAACAATGAAAACAGCGGTTTGACAGCGGTGCACGAATCCAAACGACCCATAGATTTATAAGAAAAAAGGAAAGAAGCGTCACATGTCCGTAAACAACCATGAGACAAAATGGAGTGGTAGGAGTGCTAAGTGGGGAGGGAAGGATGATCCATCATCATAAGCGCACGATAATCGCGCGACGATTATCCTGTGACCCCGAGACTAGCAAGCTCCTTTCGAAGTTCCACTTCGCCCTCCATCTTCTTGATCTGTGTCGCTTCGAGACGCTCGCCCCGTTTTGCCTTTTCCTTCAGCTCCTCGATTGCTTTCAGCTATAGCAGAAGCGAAACGTTGTGTCGTGTCAGCCACGTAAGTGACAGGGATGGGAAACAGTGAAAACAGACAACGCTCACCTTCTTGGTCAAATTCCGCACCTTCTTCGCAATAGGATCCAGCTGCTCCGCGCCGGGTGTAGGCGGCACAGATATTGTCACAGGTTCTGCCGTTGTCCCGCCTTTGACACCGTTTGTCGTTCCATTGAACCCGTTCGTCTGAATATCCAACGACGGCCTTGCAGACCCGGCCCCAATCGGCGTCACCGTACCCGACCCCTCACCCTTCTCACCCTTCTTCTTCTCCTTCTTTTTCCGTTTCTTATCCTGCCCTTGTCCTCCTTGTCCTTGTCCTTGATCACCTGTAGGTGGCGGCGTCCGAGGTGCGGCACCAGGCACGTGTTTTCGTCCCGCTTGCCCATGCCCATTCTGAGAGGTCCCATTGGTCGGCATACTTCCAGGTGGGTTTGGACTACGATTGTACCCTCGAGGCGGTGTCGCACTCCCACTCATCGTGCCATTTCCTGTTGGCACCCGTGGTGTCCCACCCTCGTCTTCGCGCTTGAAAATCGCTGGCGTGGCGAGTCCACGTGCACCAGGGGGGCGATAGGCACCCGCAGGCTTGACAGCCACGGGCTTGGAGGTGAGTGCGGCAGCGAGGACACTCGAAGAGGGTTGAGGTGCTGGCGGAATGGTGTGTCCAAAGGGTGGTACTTGATCAACAGGGGTAGGGCGCCAGCTGGCTTGGTAAAGTTCTTCGACGGTCTGGACGTGGACGAGCGGACCGCTTGCATGCCAGACCTTGATCCCGTTGTCGACACGTAGACGAGGGGACAGCGTCGCGGTCAAAAGAAAACGTCCGTCGGGAGACCAAGAGCAGTAGGACGTGTTCGGCGCATCAATGGTGCATATTTTATTGAGCGTGCGTCGGTCAAAGACGTCGATCTTCCCTGCGAGGTTACCGAATCCGGCGAGGAAGAGGAGGCGACCCTGAGGGTTGAACGAGAGGGTGTTGTGTGGCGCTGAACCAAAGTCATGGAGCGTGCGGACGCGCTGGTCAAAAAGCATTGTTTTGGCGGGCATGTCTGTCCATAAATACTTGAGCTAACAATGTCCACACGTGGGGAGATCAACTCACAGCCGTACACTACTCCAAACTCCTTGCTGTTGGGACTCCATGCGACATCATGGATCGGACCCTCCTTGTCGAGGGAGACACGGCAATCGAAATGGCCAGCTGCACTGAGAAGATACATGGATGTCTCTCCATAGTAGCTCATGTTGGAGTTGTCGACCTCGGTCTGGGTGACGACCAGGGCTTGGGTTCCGAGGTCGTTCCACTTGATCTGGGCGCGATCAGCCTTGTAAAAGGTCTTTGAGCACGTCGGAACACCGGAGAGGGTGAGAAGACCATAAATCTTGATGCTGGCAGGAGCACCCTGTAGGTCATTGATGGATCAGACACGTATACTCGGAAACGATCCTGACTCAAACCTTTTTCTCCGCAACAAAAACCGCGATGGATGGACTTAACCCAGAGCTGAGTGATACCATTGAAGCACCTTCAACTCTCAGTTTGTCAACCACGCCTTTGCCCCACTCGGCAGGACGGAAGATCTGCACTTCCTGTGAGATAAGGCGAACGGCATGTGATTCTGAGATGGTGTACTGAAGATCCCAGCCTTCCTGCGACTTTTGAGTAAAAGCGATCAATTCTTCGCCCGTCGAGACGGAGAAGATGCGGAGGTTCTTGTACTGCGCGCCGTCCTCGAGCTTGGCTAAGGGTGGGAAAGGGGTATGAAATCGATTATCGAGTGATAAAATAAACACGAGGCTGATACGTGGTAGTTTTGTACGTACCAGGGCGTTCCCAGGTGGAAATGTAAGTTCCGCGTGGGGAGAACTGGAGCTCGATGATGTTGGGA
>QFEM01014019.1:0-21382 GCA_003316205.1 Boletus bicolor | reverse complement strand
ATCCTTATCACCACTTGCTCACCCGCGAACGGTATGGTCCACCACACAGTGGCTAATATCTTCGTTTCAACAAAGTTGCGCGACCTCGGTCCAAAATCCTCGGCCGCTCGCACGTTCTGGAGGATGGTAGCTACGTGCATCCGCTACCAGCCGCCTACAAAACATCTCTTGCGGGGCCTGACTACATTCAGTCTTGCGAGTGTCAAGACGCCCTGCGTGGGCACCGGCTTTCTTGGACTGGCGTATCCCTTCTTGCCACTCAATAGCTCGGATGACACCCCTGAGTTCCCGCAGATTCCACCAATATGTCATGGCGACCATATTCATGCTATTGGAGGCAAAGACATTCTTAGACTCGCCATGGTTACTCCTCTTCCTCCCGTAGGTCTTCTCGAGACGGTCCTGCTCAGCTTGAAGGAGGGCGAGACATTGTCTGAGAGCACAGTTCGGAGGCTAAGGAGAAAAGAAGCAGAGATGAGAGCTGCTGCTGCCGAGGGACGGACCCCTCTCAGCGAATACAGAAGGAGAAAACAGAAAAGGATAGCGACGAGAACTTCCACACCACAGGTGAGTTGTGTTTCGGATTAGTTGAATAATCCTAAAGACAATATTAGGCGACGCTCGGACTGTCATCTGAGAAGGAAAATTCGGTCCTCCAAGGGCCCGACGTTGCCTCTGCCACAAGGGCCCACTCACCACCGATAAGTTTGTACCAGAAACCTACTATGCAGTCTGTAGCGACCGTCAATCTGATCGATAGCGAGAGGCGCAAAGTCAGCATAGAAGACGTTGAAAGACTCGCTGCCTCAGCTTCTGTGCGTCGACGTTCCGATAGCAAAGGCACGGCGCCACCGAGCCACGCATAGGCAATCGACTCCTTACCCAGGATTCTGCTGCAGAAGAGCGATTCACCTTCGCGGTTCTGTCGCCTGATCGTGGGTCCTATCGATGATATGGATAACTACCTTGTGTCGCGAATCCCCTCTAGCTATGTATATCGCCGAGAGATGACGCAGTCTGGACTACCTTGGATCTCAATTACGTTGAATTTCGGAACGTTCGCATAATATTTGTATCATTATCAACCTGCAATATTGGTGTAAAACTAGTAGCTCTTGTTTTAACACGTAGCGTTATTCAATAGACTTGCTGTGACAATTCGATCAAGGTGCTTTCCCCGCGCCCACAATGACCCGACTTCGTTGAAGATCATCGTTCATTTCACAGAAGACGTCCCTGCTCATTTCGGCAGTGACGCCCCAACCTAGACCTCATTCCCGCCATCCAGATCTCGGGACCTACTGTGTATGTGTTCTTCGGGGAGATACTCGATCCTCCCGGGTTATTGTCGCTCCTGTGATTAACCAGAGCGGACCAGCACACTGAGCATTGTACGGACTTGACCCGTGATGATGAAACCTGGTTCGTGTAGTTATCAATCTCTGATGGTAAGCGGTAGTCACTACGAAACCGAGTATAATTGAGGGAGTGAAGCAACTAAACGTGCCTTCAAGTCACCGAACTTTCAGAATTTGTTGACGGTATTTAACTTGTTGGAAGAGGTCCCGGATGCGTTTGATCCCGACATGTTGCAAGTCGTCCCTTCTTTCAAGGAGCCTCCTTCAACAGAGACCAGACTTGTCCGCGTTGACTTCGCTAAATCCACTCGCTGGCCGTTGTGCGGTGATCTACGCATCCAAATTCTTCCGCCTGTTTTCAGAGGAAGATGAACCCCATTTGGCCAAAGCGTTAACAGGCTTATTGTCTTCCTATCATGGCTCCACGATATGCTGTGAACACAGTGGAAACTGGCAGAACTGAATCTTCCAGAATATGTAGGCAGGGAAATTGGAATATGACTTGTTTTAGCATCACCGCGAATCTTGGAGTATCATTTGAGATGGCGAAGTCTTCGCAGAGGTGAGAATAGACACAGAAATAGAACGGGTGGAAAGAGCAACTAGATAAGCACATGAACAGTTGCAGTGGTCAGTAGTGATTGTAGACCGTTGTACTAGCCATGATTAAGTTGGTGCCTTGGGCGAAAAACAGGGGATGCTGTTGGATTTAGCCACCTAACGGCAAAATTGTCTTTCAAGCCCAGTGAGCGCGTTGTTTATTTCTAAAGCCTTTGCCAAAGACGCGAAAACAGAACCAAACATCGTCTCCGTCTTCGTCCTCGCCAACGTAGGTAAAGGACAGAACCAAGCCCATGGCGTCCCTCGTCTCACCGTTCAGGAGGACTTACAGATATCTTGTCAGTATTCAATTCTACTCTTCACTTTTTAGTACTTACTCTCGAGGGTGAATAATCACCTAGCAATACCTTGCACATGAACAACCGGTCATCTTCTGGTCCTGTGCCATGGGGGCTGCGGGGCCGGTTCTTGCTTTGACAATCCCATCGATTAGGCAGAAATATTTTGGTTATATCCCCGCTGAGCGCGTACCAACCACATACCCTCGTGAGTTTGTGTGACTGCTGGGCGTATTAGTGGTGGCTTGTTGACCTCCGTCGCCTGTCAGTTCCAAAACGGCCACGGAGACCTGTTCAGGGATATGAGGATGAATAGAGGGTTTCATTGGTAAATTACTGCTTGTTTCCGCCACCATGAACCCGTAAGTAGAGGTACGCTTTATGCGGCAGTCTGGTCACCCTCAAGCTGACTCTTGAGTCCAGTGGGCGCTACTACATAGAGTGGCGAGAATGGATTTTCAAGCTGTACATATATTATTTCACGCAACCCGCCGTTCTACCGTTGCGTCCAGAGGTTCGCTTGCCATGCATATCTACCCGACGTGTTCATCTGCCGGTCATTGTGATCGCGATTTCTGATAGCAAATCATTGAGTGAGGAGACCGAAACAAGGGTTTTTGTATACCCTTGGAATATATGTCTATCCGAAAGTTCCGAGTTGGTACTATATAGTAGAGTGATACACGTGACTTACTGCCCGCCGTGCTTTATTAGCCTCATTGACCCCGCTGTCGGCCTGAGCTCTGATGAATGCACTCTGTCGTGTCTTGCGTCGGTCCACTCGTTCCTCAGTGACACCTTCGTTGGTACTGCGACGGCCTTCCATCGCGTCGTGTTTACGCCCCTTCTCTACCGAGTCCGACGCACTCAAGCAGAAGCCAAAAGCCAGCACGCCTCTCCGACGTACTGCCTCCGCCTCTCTACCTATTCGTTCAAATCCTACCCCAACTCGCAGTCCAATTCGGCCTGTGCTGACATTCGCAACAGCGGAACGCTACCTTCCTACCCGCCTACGTTCTCGTCTCACACCAGATTCCCAGAAACTCCACGATGCGTGGTGGATCCCACGTTGGGGCCAGGATGGCGAAATTTTCGTTTTTGGAAACGGTAGCTTTGTATGCTGGGGCTTGAGCGAAGACGAAGCTCGCCAGTTTGCAAAGGACATCTTGGCTCCTTGTGAGATCGGCTCGCTCCGAGATCCCGAGACGGAGGAACTCGAATTCGTGACAGATCCCAATGAGTAATGCTACTCTTGTGTTCAAGGTTCTGCGGAACGACTGATCGTCACTCCCCCTTCCAGGCAAACTCGAATACAAGGTGACTTGATCATCCTCGGGCGCGTTGCACAACTCCAAGATCCTTTGAATGCTGCTTCGTTTCTTCCATCGAATCCATCTCTCGACATGACGACACTCCTCGCTCGGTATGCTTACTCTCAAGCGCTCTCCCGGTCCACCGCACTCTCCGTGCTCGAAGAATCCCTCGAAGCATACCTCCTCTCCGTCGCTCAGCTACCCCACTCCCTTGAGAAGACCGGAAAACCCGGACTCGGCCGCCAGGCACTCATCAAGAAGCTGGGCATCCTGATGAAATTCCGCCAAGGTCTTAATCTCAACCGCGAGAATTTCTCCGATACCCCTGATCTGTATTGGACCGAGCCGGAGCTCGAGAGCTTTTTTAAATCCATGACGGCCGCACTAGAGGTCAAGGCGCGGACGCATGCCGTCAACGAGAAGATCACGTATGCGACCGAGGTAAATTCAGCTCACCATCGGTGCATTAACACTCCTCTCACTCTAAACTTAGCTTCAATCGACCCTTAGACAACTGCTCACAGAGGTACGCATCAGCCTCATTCTGCCATGTCCAGTGTGCTCAATGTGTATCCTAGTCTTCCGCACATCGCATGGAACTAGTAATCATTGCCCTCATTGCCGTCGAGGTCATCATCGTGAGTCTCGTCACCCTTTTTTACAACTCGAAATTTAATCGGATTTAGGCTCTGATACGAGACGGCCCTGAGCTTTACCAGATGACCTTTGGGTTACCGAAAGTGAAAGAATCCGATGCCATCGGATCTCATTAAGCATTCCAGGTTGGCGCATTAATTTATTGATCTCCATAGCCAGATATATCCCACCACTCTTCATTATATGGCTGTAATTACATCCGATACCGCAGATCTTCGTGTATCATATTAAATGCCTCTATAGATTGTGACCCAGATCCCCCATTCAAGCCTGAAACATTACCTAGTACCCGCTTTCACTTCTTGTTCGAATCAGATTCACAACATCTGAAGAGCGCGGTGTAATCGAACACACGAACGGTTTCGGACCACTACCGTCGCAACAAGTGATTAGCAACAACCAAACAAGGGCTCGACGATAACCTCACCTCGAGAGTCCAGCCGTAAATTCCACCTTGACATCGATTTCTTTTCCAAACTTGTCACGGGCTTTTGTAAGCTGCACGGTTGCCAGTATAGTCACGAAGGCAGCCCAGACGTTCTGATCTGCTAGATGCATTCCAGGACATCGGCGGCTACAAAGTCTTTTAGTATCCACTCCCTTGAACGAAAGCAGGCATGTGTCCCACCGGCCAAAACCGAAACAGTGGGGGACCGTGGCTCCCGTGAGCGTTCCGGCGGATGTGAGATGTCGTTCGGGGATGAAGGCCATCGAATCATCGAACCGTGTCTCGTCGTGTTCCATCGCCCTGTGCTAGTTCAGCCTGAATATGTCGGGCAATAGACGGGATGCATACCAGATATTGGTGAGTACGATAGCACCTGCAATAAAGTTACGACAAGTCCTGTCATGGACAATTTCATTCAGCTCACCTTTTGGGATGTACATGCCTTCATAGACATCACTGGTCGCGGTCATATGTGGAAGCGCTGCAAAGGCAGTTTGACCCCAACTAGCGTGCCCAGACCAACTCACTCACCACTAGGTACCGCGGGTCGCCAACGGAGCGTCTCAAGATATACTGCCTCGATGTATGGCAGATCCGGCCTGTCCTGGAAGTCTGGGAGGCGTTTACTACCTACGACCCGGTCAATCTCTTCCCCAGCTTTAGCCTGGACTTCTGGATGGAGTATCATGGCGAGGAGAAGTACTCGCAGCGTCGTATCGCTCTAAAGATTGTCAAGTCAAACCAATTGAAATAATCTGGCCACCCACAGTGTCAACACTACCTACAAGATCATCATGAATCCTCGTTAAACCAAGGAGTGTGCGTTCACATACCTAGGAAAGCAGATGCTGCCACAGCTTTGATAGTATCTTCGTCCACTTTGCTGTTTCGTGCCTCGAGCAAGTCACGAACGAACGATTCCCTTGCTGTTCCAGCAGCCTAGTAAAGTGACCTTCACTAAATGCTATACTGGAAGGAAGATAATGAGAATTACCATGTTTTCCATGACGTATTCCACGGGTTTGGTCAACACTTCCTCTGCGAGCGCACGGCATTCCGTAGTGCGTTGCTTGTATTTCCCTCCTGGAAACCAGGATGGAAGATGCGCCACTAATCACATCAACAATTAACGCAACCATACAACACCGCAACCAACTGGACATACAGAATGGAAAAGCGAGTAACAAGCCGGCCCGCTCGGGAGGTAGCGCGGTCAGGAACAAGCTAATCATATATTCAATCTTTGCCACGAGTGGGTCGTTCTTGGGTGCAATTTCATATCCGTAGATTGCAGCCATGCTAGTCGCTGTTGCAAAGCTGCGCACCGTCAAGCAACGCCGTCGTACGAATGTAATATAGATGACACACCTCTTACAATGCTGAGGGTAATCCTCTGGCGCGTCGAGTAAGTTCTCGACAAGCTGACGGGCCTTGTAGATCGCTGCTGGCTTGTACCGAAGTATTGCTTGCTTGTTAAAAGCGGTGTTGTACACCTTTCGATGGAGCCTCCACTTGTCGCCATAAGGAAGAAGGCCCGAGTTGAAATCCATGCCAAACCTAGGTGCGCGTGTCAATCTGTCTCATCCTTGGCTTGCAACAACCAAAAGCAAAGTGACACACATTTCGTTTGCCGGTATGTAAGGTCTGTCAGCATAGATGGCTGACCGTCGATCCAACAAGTCATGTGCCACTTTTACGCTATTGATGATGATGAAATCCCTCCCGAGCAAGTTGGCGTACACTAAGCCACCTAGAAGAAACGGATCTGAGGATGGCCTAGCATTCTGCCAGTGATCAGGACTCGAACGCACCATATCGCTTTCCCCATTGTTCGTACGATAACCAAGGATGTATAGGGTTGAGATCGAAGGTATTACCGACCAAGGGAAGTCCGACCGGTCCGGGAGGCAATGGAAGTCCATCTCTGAGTCGGTGTTGCCGCCACCTGTTGAGGACGAATGCAACACAGAGAATGAAAGCGACAGAGTATGCGGACCCAGATCCAGTTATGGCCATGGTAGCAGTGGTCGTGCCGCCACGAACAGCGCAAGACTAAGATCTACCCCGGAGCAAGAGTAACTTATGAGGGAGGAATCTGGGTGAGAAGATGGAACACACCACGGGCACTATTTGCCACCTTTAAGTAGCTCGATCGGCGCAATGCTCCTGCTAGCAACCGCTTCGACGCGTCTTGAAGCCTGGCCCTTCAAGTTGCCCTCTGCGGGACCAGGGCCGCAGAATCCGGGAAAATATTGGATTTCAATGTAAGAGGCTCCGACTTGGCGGTTCCCGCTGCGAGCTATAATATTTGCGTTGAATCAAGTTGACGGCATGTCTGTATTGTGGAAAACCGAATGAGAAAATTTGACGGACTATCGCGGCAAGCGGATATTCGGCACCCCTGAGCAACTCCGGAGGCAGTCAGATGGACAATGCCATGTCTTGGGTGATCCAACAGAGGGACAAGGAACGTGACACAAATCTCAGTCATACAATTAGTGAGTCAACTTACCCGCGTACGTGCGTCAAATCCGCCGAGTCCAGTTTTTTTTTTTTTTACTGTAAATCAAAGTTGAAATACTCCTTGGCCGGGCTTGAACCTTGCGCCATGACCCCAAGGAAAGACGACAGTACGGTGACTCGCGCTCTTACGACTGTTTGAGGGCGTGAAAGTAGTAGAATATCGCAATGATGGAATCGAGAATGCGAGTTGTGCCTTGCCCAGTATGTTCAAGGACGGCCCGACGCGCCGGGGATCGGTCAACTGACGAGTACGTCTCAGGGTCGGTTGCCGCTCAAATCGCACTGAGTCCGACAGACTGCCAGTGGGAGGCTGCCAATGACGCCGCCGCATCAGCATCGGACACTATCTGGACGACATCCACAATGTCGTTCTGTTACGCTGAACAGAACTCCCATGGAGCAACCTCTACAGGCATCTCAGGCTGTATACTCTGTAAACCAAACTTGGCATCGACATTACGAAAAGACCTGTCCAACATTTTCAAAAAAAAAACCCCCGTTTTCCTTTGTAAGAATGTGCGTATTCATATCAGGTTTATATTTTCACCCCTTCCTTCGACATGTGAACATAGCTACTGAGGTTCGACTCTCCAGAAATTCAGATCCGATACCAGTCCTGAGGGCTTCATCATAACAGTTTTCGAGATTCGGACAGTCTGCTCAAGCATCATTTTGATGCTACTTGGGTATTCTGAGAGACAAGAGGGTCTACCTGTCCACCATACGATGCTGATATTTCGATATTTTCAGGTCCCATTTCAGCGGCGGATCTATCCCGAAAGGCATATGTAATGTACACGTCTTTGCATACCCCGGAGAGTCACATCAACGATGAATGTACATTGCATCATTACGATACTCCCGAATCTTCAAGAATGTGCCTGGGCCAGACAATGTACCCAGACACGAATGCTGAGGCTGACAGCGGCACGCATCTCAGTCCCTTACACTGTGGCAGTGTGACACACACACGGTACGCAAAAAAGGATTTATATACTTATTTTTCTTGGTCATAGTCGCGGTGTCGTTTATCATGACAACGTGGGGTCGATCAAACTAAGGCCTACTAGTATGAGCAGAGGACCATAGGCCGGTTGACCAGGCCCAGGCTGTAATGAAACGGGCTAGTTATGCGACTAAGTCGATTTTATGGACGATGGTACGTATGCGTCATCAATTAAAAAGGCCACCATAAACTCTCGACGTCGCGTGGCGAACGGAGAAGATAACGATGGGATGGGAAGAGGCACTAACCGACTTACACGGTGTGCGGTAAGTTTCCATGATGAAAATGTACGATTCCTAAGGAGAGACAAGGCAGAAGCAAAAATTCACGCAACTCTGGCAGCAAACTTCGAAGGATTATCGGTGCCACAATAATCTGCAGTTTGCCAGTCAGTGAATATCGACAAGGTGATCAGCCGGAAACAATCGCTGGGGTTGAGCGGTCAATCACTGGAGCCTGGGCTTGGCATGAACGAGGTTTCGGATTCACAGAAGCTGGGCCGTTTCCTAGACACGCTGATCCAGAGGTGAGTGGATTGCTTGGATGACCACGAGACTCACTATTAGTATTCGATCTATGTTATGTAACTTTATACACGCTCAAGTAGTAAATGGTGTACTCTGATAACATGGGACGTGTGATCCGAGTTGAAACACCTCACAATGATGTCATCCGACGCCGAGTTTCGAGCATTGAACAGAATCTGTAACAATGACAATCGGCATGATAATGCTTCAGCTTGTGTGACGTGCAATGAATTTCAACAACATCAAAATAATTGACATGTCTGCCTGGCCATATGGATACCTACTTGAATGAATGGCTTGTGGTCAACGATTTACATCGGGGTACAATGATTACAATGTGTTCTCGGTCTCTCTCGTAGATATCTGTCGCTCTAGTTGAGAAGTTCCTTGGCTCCCTCAAAACGAGGCGTGATGCGGCAGGCGAATGGGACAGGTCGACTAGACCAGACGATCAGCGACAGCCCCAAAAAGAGGGAGGGACACATGGAAAAAAGAAGGGCGTGAACGACTCACAGGGAAACCCCGCCAGTAAACTTGGGGAATATATCGATTTCATACCCCGCAGGACCGATCGCTTTGCTGAACCTGAACATGGAAAGCATGTTTGCGACTGCAAGCCAGGCGGAGGAGTTGGCGAGGTACCGCCCAGGGCAGCTCCTGCGTCCGTAACCAAAGAAAAGGCCGAATACGTCGTCCGAAAGTAGGTTGCCGTCTGCGTCCAGGTGTCTTTCTGGCTTAAATGCTGTCGGATCTGGAAACCTTTCTTCGTCCCGTGACATGCCCCTAGAGGGGGACGAATGAAGACCGTCTCTAATGTCAGGACGCAGAAAACGACAAACCACAAGTTTGGTACTATGACAGAACCTGGGGATGGATCATTAGGGGAACGTGTCAACGGACTGACGCGTCGGAAGCATCACGCACCATTGGGTATTAGGCGCTGTTCGAAAACGTCGTCTTTTGTGTTCCTACGCGGGATGGCTAGTCGGCGGGTTAGCATCCAGGGAAGCTGATCCGTTTGCATGACAATGTACCCATCGGAACAAGCGAACCCCATCTCCAAGTTTCCCGAAGGAGAGCGTCGATGTATTGCAAGGATGGCCTGTCGTCGAAATTAGGCAGTCTATCCCTTCCTACTACCATGTCTATCATTGCCTGTGCACGGTCCTGGACCTCCGGATATAGAATCAGCGCCATTACGAAAGTAAGCATAGTCGATTGTGTCTGAAATGGTGTTACGGGTGTCACAGTCTGAACATGCAAGCAGTTGGACTCACAGTATCAGTACCAGCTTTGGAGATCGCAGTGAAGGGAGAACAAAGTCAATAGATGAACGGGATGACATGCAATTCACCTTCTTACCTAGAAAACCCGACATCGCGCAGTTTTTTATATTCTGCTCATACGACTCACGATCCAGAGTTCCCGTGATTTCCTCCTTCAAAAGCTGCGCAACCATTGAATTGTTTTCAATATCCTTTGACTGGCGTACGTTGTCAGTACGTAAGAAAGGAAGTAGATGATTACATTGCATACCAGACACTCCTTGACAAATTGAAAAGGGGCGTCTCGGATCTTGGGCGACAATTCCTTGCATCGCTCTGCCAATGGCTGGAACTCAGCACCGGGAAACCACGATGGGAGGTTAAGAACTAAATTTATGGTTCAGACAGGGAGCCGAGTTGCTCCTTAGCTATGACCCACCCTGGGGGAAAAGATTGAGTAGGAGCGCCCTCTCGGGCGTCATAAGGATAACGATTTTTATTGTCTCTTCGATCGGCCCTACGAAGGGGTCGTCCTTCGGAATGACATCATAGCCATACGTGATGGACATGATGATAGACGCGGCAAACCTAATCAAGAGCGATTAAAATTGCACGGTGCCGACGAGAGCGTCTGCTCACGTTCTCATATGAATCTCAAAGTTTTCCGGGGAATGCGACAAGCTTGCCACCAAAGCTCTCGCTTTCTCAGTCACCGATTCGTGATATTTGTGAATCATCGAGCTGTTGATGGTCTGATGGATCATTTTCCGATGAGACCTCCAAGTGTCGCCGTAGGACAGATGCCCTGTGTTAAATTCCATTCCAAAGCTATGGAAATCACGTCTGTCAGACTGACTTGAAATGGATAGACTCCTTACAGAGTGGAAGTTCGAATCGCTGGGCGGTCGGAGTAAATGTTTGAACGCTGTTCGAGCAGCGCTTTCGCAACCCTCTCCGAGTTGATAATGATATACGTTTGACCCAACAGTTTGCATGAGACGATTTCACCTAGTAGTCCCGAGTAAAGAACAGTGCAGTACACCTCGTTCGCAAAGTCACATACCGTACGATTTCTTCCATTCTCCATAAGTTAGCCATGGCTCATTCTTGTTGATCTCGAGTGCGCTCCCGAGAAACGGGAGCCCTTTAGGACCCGGTGGGGGAGGAAGTTGATGAGGCGTCAACTTTCTCCTGATGATAAGCCCGACGAAGCAGAGTGTCGGGAGGAAGACGACTGCGGCGAGAGCATATGGCGAGGCAGAGTCCAGGTGATCCATATTGGGAGAGTATATCAAGCCCGTCCGCGAGATCCACGAGATTTTATACCTCCATGTTTTATCCCACCGAAGATGACACTATTCCAAGGGCGGCAGGGGCCCTAAAACCGCCACATACGTGAATGCATAGTGGCGATGCCGCTAAACCGAACGTGCGGTAAAAACAGGAAACGAGAGCTAGCATTTCTGGTCATGAACCTGTTCTGTGAGACGGTTTCAGACGACACGACACGAAAAGTGAAACATGAAATGTGATGTACGTACAGGCAGACCGTTTGGCGCCTGTTATCAACGGTCCAAGCTGGTGTTGGTCCGCAGGGTGCTCAATGAGCAGGCTGATGTGTAAAGCTTGATGTACAGTCACTGGATGTCTCCAAAGACCGACGCCATCCGGTAGTATCAGTTCTGTACATTACCATGGCACTAGGCGAGTCGAGAACGAGTCCAACAGCGACTGACCGGAGCACTAAAGATCGATAAGGATTACGTCCCAGATCAACTCATATGCGGTGAGTGAGACGAATAAAAGTGTGATGTTGAGTGAGACATACGTCAAAGATGGCATACTTGGATAACATGCCCAGTCCCAGATGTACTCTGACTCGATTGAAGTAAACATGGAGTGTACCCCGGGTCACCGCCCCGCGCTAGTCCAACACGTTGAGACATGGAAGTCACTGAGGATCCACATCCACAAGTTCAACTTGCAGAGGACACGATCGTATTGAACGGCAAGACGAGTTGATTCCACGACAAGCCCATCGCTCGGTTGGCACACATTACGCGAGCTCCCAGTGGGGTTAAGTCCATGTGGTTGAGCAGGACCCGGTCGGCGGCCAGACTCTGGGAAGACACTCAAAACCCACTTAGGTAACGTACATGCAGCTGGCACTATTCCATTCCATGCCAGAGCCTAAAAGTTCATATGAAACCCACCGTCGGTACAAAAAAGCGAGGAGCGCAAGGTTCCAAATCTGAACACCGTTCATTACGGTTTGTCTAGGCTGAACCGCGTGTCCGAACGGCAAGGTCAAGAAGGGAAGTAAATAAGGTCTGAGAGCCACTGGCAGGTGTCGAATACGGTGGTGGAAAACCAAAGGCATCCAAAAACGACTAAATTACCGTCTTTTGGCTGCGGGCTCGTCAAGGAAATCTTCCGCGACTTTCCTCTTCGCCCCAAACCCAAATGCAACCTTTGTCCTCTCTCCCGTAACAGGAGTACCGCTCTGAGAGGGAGTATCCATAGCCGACGATATACGCGAGAAACCAGGCTTCATGGGTGCAGGAGACCCGGAGCCATTCGTCTGTACAACGGACGAAAAACCGGAAGGCACAGGGCTCGCATTGACGGAACTGTTCGCCTGCGGAGCAGGTAAGGTGATAAATCCTGTGGAGTCGACGGCTTGAGGAGCAGCAGCTTTGGCAGCCTCCTTCTTCTTGCTTTTCGTTTTTTCCGTTTTGCCCTTCGACAGTGGCTGAGGATCAAGGAACTCCGATGCTTGGGGTACCGCGCTAGACGCAGAGGCTTATTCTGATCATACCATCCTAGAGGGGAGAAAAAAGCATACCCTCTATTACCGACGGACAATACGAAGTGGGCTTGCCGAGTCTTTTCTTGTCGGATCTGGAACGCTCTGTTCATGCTCAGAGGGGTGTCACCACTCGCCATGGCCTCTTTCTTTTTCTCTTCTGCGATCTTCTTCAAACGCTTCTCTGTCTTCATCTTTCCAGACCCTTTGCCATGGAACTTATGAGACAACGCTTTCCAAGCCTCCTTGGGTGTGAGACTGCGACCAAATTCATCGTAGTAAACGATATTGATATCGGGCTTGTAGTTCTTGAACAGGTCGAGACCAGCACGAGCATCCTGCTGCTCTCGAACGCGGTTCTCGTACTCTCGCGTTGCCTGGTCCTTGTTGCTGCCGCGGGCATGCAATCGGTCAAGTTCTCGCTGGGCCAACATACGTCGGTAATCCGCGAGCCAGAGATCGCGTTGTCGCTGGACTTTCTCGCGTTCATCCTGGTCGGCGTTCGGTTGCGCGAGTAGCCCTTGCTGACGGAGTAGAGCCAATGTATTGGCCATACCTGAGCCAAAGGTGGGCTCACCGGACGTTCCGACTGCTGCTTGACCTCCGCCGTTCTCTGCAGCAACACGTTCCGCTGCCTCGGTGTCTTTGATAGCCTGTTCAATCGCGTCGAGCATCTCTTCGTCATCTTCCTCTTTCACCACCACCTCGCCGGCTTCAATTTCGTCCAGGGCGTCATCGCCTGGGATCGACACGTCTCGAGATGGTGACCGGGTTTTGGGCGGAGGCGGTGCTACGGAGGGTTCGACTTGCTCCACTTTGACTGGGATGGGGTTATAGGAAATGGCGCGAACGAATTCGGAAGTGTCGTCGAATGTCAGGGCAGATTCGCCGGTGTCCTCTTGCGCCTCTCCGACCTTGATGATGTCATTGGCAAGGGCAGATTGCTCCCGAGCACGATCCGCAGCGACTGGGCAATGCAGTCAGATAAGAGCGGATCACATTCAAAGATGAGGGTGCACCTACTCTTGCGTGCGATTTCTTCGGGGGACAACTTTTTCGTCTTGTGGATCTTCGCTCTTCTTTGACGGGCGAGAGCAGCTTGTAGCTCGTCGTCATCGACAAAATTGGTATCTAACTCACGTGTCCTGGGAACGACAGGCTTCTCATCCACCTCCATCCGATCCATGTCATCGCCGCCGAGAATCTCATTGTCGATAGGAAGACGTCGGGATGAACGCTGCTTCTTGGTCTGATGGATGCAGGGGTCAATAAAACTACATATGGGATGACATAAACGTTTACCTTTGGCTTCTTGAACCCTGCATCCCCTTCACGAAGGTAGTCATGTGTCTCCAAATTTTCTACAACACGTGTATCAGAAGGATGGGCATACGCGATAACACGAGGTGCAACTCACTAGCATAATCTATTGACAGCAAGGCACGATTTACGGACACGGTACCCTCCTCTGTTTCGGGTCGTTTGACTGCGGCGGACTTGATCGAGCTGCCCAACCGGAAACCCTGAGACATTCAGGTAAACAACGCACCCATAACGAACGCATGACTGGCTTACGGTTTCACGCGGACCTTCCAAGACTTCGTCATACTTTGCTAAAACGGATCGTTTCATTCCACGCTTTCCGTCTTCAAACTCTTCGTCGTCGTAACCGGTATAGTCACGGCGTTTAATCTTGAGCTCGTGATTTTTCTTAGTGCGCTCCGCTTCGGCCATCTCCACATTCTGTAGTTCATCCTCTAGATATGTCTGCGTGAGAAATGGAAAGATGGGTGACGAAAGAGGTTACCCTCATTATCAAGGATGCGACTATCCTTCAATGTAAGTATGCAAGCGTCGCCTTCTGCCAGCTTGTCAAAGTCGTGGTCGACCTTCAGACCTTCCAGATCCTCTGAAGCAGGGAGTAAGGAACCGAGCTGAGCTGAATGAATGAGGGACACATGCTCTCGGTATATTCGTCCCCTTGAAACACTTTGTCCATATGCTCAAGCTCCAACTGTCGCTTACGCGCGAGCTCCCGATCGCGCTTCTTTGCTCTCTTGATCCATTTGAGAGTGTCCTCTGAGTCGCCGTCGGGATCACCGAGGGTTGTACCGGTCAGGGAGGCGTTGAGCTCTCGTCGATTCCTCACCCTGAGTGGGGTGTGCTTGAGTTAGAAGCGAGGCGATGGTTGGCGGATACTCACTTGGCAATTTTGTTATATATTTCCCTGGTGCAAAGACGTAAAATCAGAAAGAATGTTTTGGCGCACGAAACGAACCATGAAATTACTTTGACTCGCGCTCTTTCGCCTCACGGTTGCGTTGGTGAGCATAGTTGTCCTCTGCCTGCTTGTCTGCATCGTCTGCGGGAGCTGTGTCTTCTGAGAGTGGTTTTAAACCGAGAGAGATGCGGATTTTGTTGGTCTCTTCGAGGGAGATGCTCTCTTCCATGTCGTGGTCGGTGGCAAAGTCGAATTAGTCAGCAGTAGAATGTGAAGGTTATCGATCTCACTTTGCGACACTCCGACAGCCGAGTTCATACATACGCTATGCCATATAAACTGGTTCCGATACCGCGGTCCCCCCAATGGACCCCCGTCTCCCCGTCTTTTGTGCGGTCTCTCTCGCAGCTTATGGCCTCGTCTCCCTCTGGCCAAGCAGGCGCAGAAACCCTACAACCTATCCCTTGCCCCCGGGTCCAACGCCCCTCCCCATCGTCGGTAACGTACTGGGGATAAACCCAGCAGCGCCCTGGGCATCCTACACGCGTTGGGGCAAGATATTCGGTAGATCTTTCCTTGCATCCGTACACTCCAGAATCTGACATATCTCCAGGTGACCTCGTCTACTCCCGCCTTCTGAACCAAGACGTCATCGTCATCAACTCAGAGGAGGTTGCCAAAGACCTTCTCGAGCGGCGCTCTTACAACTATTCAGACCGGCCCGCTATCATTCGTATGACCAATGACTTGTGAGCTATTCCCGAAACGAAACACAATTTACTCTCTTGCCTCACCTCATCCAACCCCAGTTTTGGATGGTCATTCAATTCAGTCATGGTCCCATATAGCGACCGGTGGCGTTTACATCGGCGACTCTTCCACCAGGCCTTCCGACCAGAAGCCGCGCTTAATTATCACCCTGTCCAGCTTCAGAAAGCGCGCGACCTCGTCCTCAACTTGCTCGAGTCCCCAGACAACTACATTGCGCATGTCCAGACGTGTGTTTGTCCCCCCTGGTATTTTCGTGTCCCAATTCTGATTTTTCTTTCGTAGGCAC
Source organism: Boletus bicolor (assembly GCA_003316205.1). NCBI lineage: Eukaryota > Fungi > Basidiomycota > Agaricomycetes > Boletales > Boletaceae > Boletus > Boletus bicolor. Next base: position 5,302 of record QFEM01014019.1, on the reverse strand, counting down.
TCGGCCTCAATTATCATGTCGGTCGTGTATGGTTACGAGACCGCACGTCGGGATGATCCGATCATCAACGTAGTTGATAGGGCCGTCAACCTCGCTGTGGCATCCATACGTCCAGAGGTGGCTGCCTTCCTTGGTTTCTTCCCATTTCGTAAGTCTTCTTTGATCTTTGATCCTTGGTACGGCTCTCAGTTTAGCCCCCCAAAGTCCGGTACATTCCGACCTGGTTCCCGGGCGCATCGTTCAAACGAACCGCCCTGCTATCTCAGAAATACGCCGACGACATGCTCGAGACCCCTTTTCACTTTGTGCAAGAGAGTCTGGTGAGATGGTCAATCTCGCAAGTTTATAAGTAATATCTGACGGCATGGTCAGGCAGCTGGCACTGCAGTTCCATCTATGGTCTCTAATTCACTCAATCGTCTCAAAGGACAGGATATTGCCGAAGAGTACATGCGCGCCATCAAGGAGTCTTCTGTGACAGCATTCGCTGGTCGGTAATCTAGAGACATTCCTATCGCCCATTTCCACTGACATGCCATCTTACAATTTTTAGCGGCGTCAGAGACAGTGAGCGCTGTTTCGATTTCTCCGATTTACCGTCGGTTCTGATGTACCCGTTTCACAGACTTCCTCAACCCTACTGATCTTCATCTTGGCGATGTTGCTCAACCCCGACGTCCAGGAGCGCGCACAGGCAGAGATCGATTCAGTTGTCGGAACTGTGCGACTTCCAGTCTTTGAGGACCGTCCCTCACTTCCGTATATAGATGCAATCCTACGCGAGACGTTGCGGTGGCATCCTGCAGTCCCGCTAGGTAACTCATTTTCCCCCGCTCTTCAATTTTTCTAATTTGCCGATCAATCAGGCATTCCACACGCTTCAACAAGCGCGGACGTTTATGACGGTTATTTCATTCCGCAAGGTTTGTGACTCAATGGTGGTTTGACCTGGATTGATTGACATCGCGCGGCAGGCGCCACGATCATCATGAATACCTGGTACGATTATCATCTGTCTTTGCTGTGCCCAATATCTGATCTCGGCTTCACCAGGGCCATGACCCGTAACGAAGCTAAATACGCCAACCCTGAACAATTCCAGCCCGAGCGATTCCTCAGCGAAGAGGGCGAACTCAACGACGACACCATGAGTTATGCCTATGGTGCTGGACGACGTATCTGCGTCGGCAGACGCGTTGCAGACGCTTCACTTTGGTCGGCGATCGTGTCTATCTTGGCGATTTTCAGGATTGCGCCACGTAAAGACGAACAAGGCAATGACATTCTTGTAAACCCACAGTGGACAGCGGGCATCACCTCGTACGTCATTTCACTCATCCGCGAGGCCAATGTGTTCACTCAGTCTCTGTTTCACGTCCCTGGTTATTGCCAGGCACCCACTTCATTTTCCTTGTAAATTTGTGCCCCGGGCCCCTGGCGGGTTATCGGCGGAGAAGTTGGTTCAGATATTCTGAGTATCATGATTTTTTTTCCCCTCGTTCAAAGTGCCACGTTGTCTTGATTTCACCTCATGATGTTGTACCATTATTGCCTATTTGTAATTGGTAGCTGGCTCCTTGATGTGCCTATCATGTACGCACGACCACGAACTCTCAAATGACAACGCGACACGCGTGTAATGCACACATTCCCATTCGGCTGCTTCGGAAATATGACTATGAAACGAAATCCGCGGTGATACGACAACCCAGAGGCACAAGCGCATGCGTATGACCTGAACCACTCGACAAGAACGAAGAAAGAAACGGAACTACGTAGCACCCATGTCGCGTACCTATGTAAACACGTGTCGCCTCAACCTGTCACCCCGTCGATGGATGGCACAGTCATGCAGGGCTCTGGAACCGATGCGGGAGCGTCTTTCTGCTCAGAAGAGAAACGCAGCGAGAGCGCATCGAGCCAATCCTTTGGGCTGTATCCGTCTCCATCGAGGGCCATGGAGAGAACGTTCCGGCCAGAACGCGCACCCACGCCGACACGCGTCGGCGTCAACTCTGAAATCGCCAACAAACAGCCCTCGCTCATCCTTCTCGTCCTCGGGGACTTGAAAGCAGCAGCCATGCGGATGTCAGCGCCGACGGGAACACCGAGGCCGATGGTGGCACCTACGGCGGCGCTCCGACGCGCCAAGCGTTCTCTGAGACGGCCCAGCGGCATTTCGTCCTCGTCCTCGTCCTCGGTCGCGGATTCGCATAGGGGCGGACTGAGCGCGGAAACGGGCGAAGGGGCGTACGCGTCGGCGTCGTACCACTCGCTCACCGGGAGGTCCATGTGTGAGTGGGAGTGGGCGTAGGCGTGCGTCCGCATAGCGCGGTTGGGTTTGCCGGGGAGACGGGCCCCGTGACGACGCCACGCGCATGCGTATGCGTCGGGGTAGTGGAATTGCGGATAGGGCTGGTTCTTGGGTCGCGGGAGCTGTGCATGTGTCGGATGGCGTTCGGGCTGTTGGAACGTCCCCGCGACGGGCAAGTAGTTGACAGACGGGCTCACGTCGGAGAACGCGCTCGAGTTGGAAGCGTCGTCATATGGCTGGATAGAACTCTGGGATCGCGAGATGAGCGCGTGCGAGATGTTGGCCAGTGCGGAGGAGGGGTCCACGATCGACGGTGTGCGATGATCGAACGGGCTGAGGGCCAGGTCGGGTACGAGGTTGTCGTTCTTGCAGGGCGTGCTCGTCCAAATCTGTACGGGGGGGCTCCAGCGTCCAGGAAGCGGGGAAGCCATCGGACCGACCATCGACTCGGCGAATGCGGGCTCGGTGTTGATTGACACCTTGAGGGGGCTGCCTGGGAGTCTGGGTTTGCCACGATCAAGAGTGGCATTGGTCGGCCAGGATTCGGTGTAAGGACAGTCGGTGACGGATGGGATCGGCGCGAGGTAACATCTGTCCGGCGGGGTGAGGGGCAGTACGGACAACGATGCCGTGTGGATGGTGGGCAAGGACGTATCGGGCGTCCCTCCGCGGGAGCTTGTCGCGCTCGTGCTGGGGGGCCCTGGGTGGTCGCCAGCGATGGAAGCGGTGGCGGACAGGGCGAGATCTGGGTCGTTCAGGTCGAGCTTTGGGGAGGTCCTCTGAGGGCCGCTGGGTTGTGGAACGGAACCTGCGGGGGTCGCGTTCTCGCTATGTCCCGGGAAGAGGGTTGATGTGACGGAGCGAGACCGAGTACGTTGTGTGTAGTACGCGGGTGAACGGGTGATCGATCTCGGAGTGAGGAGGATGGGCCTGAGGCGGGAGTGTGCTCGAGCGAGGGCGTCCTTTGGGGTGCGGTTGACGGTTGGGAGGGACAATGGGTCGGACGAGCGACGGCGGAAAGAAAAGAGCGCGAGTAGGGAGCGGACGAGTGTCAAGATGAACGACCAGACGTTGTCAAAGAACGCGAAAAAGCGCTCGACGAGGGAGACGGACATCTTTGCTGTTGCACTCAGGTTCGAATGTGAACAAAAGGACAGGCGCTCGTCATATTTCAACGGTCTCTCGTTGCGGCTGACTGGCATTGCGGCTGACATGGACGTCCCATCTGCACCGTCGACGCCCCTCACCGAGTCCTACACCTACCACTCCCCCACTCCCACCGCCCGCGGACCATACATCCTCGGCGTCGACGAGGCTGGCAGAGGGCCCGTACTCGGCCCGCTCGTATACGGCGTCGCGTACTGCCCCGTTGCGTACAAGGATGACCTCGACCAGCTGGGTTTCGCAGGTGAGCACCTCGCTCTCCGAGCACCGACTACATAACAGCACGTCCCAAAGACTCTAAAACATTGACGCCCGAAAAGAGGGCAGAACTGCTGGGCGTGCTCAACGCAGACCCCGCCAACCTAGGCTGGTCCGTACGCGTCATCAGGTGCGGAACAGACGCGGAACCACGTCCATCGCTCATCCGGGCCGCTTGTCCAGTCCGCAGGCGATATCGAGGGGCATGCTCAAAGTGCCACCGACGAATCTGAACAAACAATCACAAGACGCGACCATCCAGCTCATTCGCGACGTGCTTCAACGCGGAATACAGCTTTCAGATGTCAGCGTCTCTTCTCTTCCATTGTGGCATTTGCGCTGAGCATGGTCCACCTAGGTGTACGTCGATGCCCTCGGAAACACCACGTCTTACGAGGCATATCTGTCCTCCCTCTTCCAAGGCATCAACTTCACAGTGACCACCAAGGCGGATTCGAAATTCAAGATCGTCGGCGCGGCGAGCGTGGCTGCCAAAGTCACTCGCGATGCCTGCATCGAGGGGTGGTGTTTCGAAGAACTCGATGGCGATGATGAAAACAAGGCCACTCTCGATGGCTTTGGAAGGGAGTTTGGGAGCGGGTATCCTTCAGGTTGGCAGATTCGCTGCCAAGGATCGAGTCGAATGAACTTGCTCCTTATCTAGACCCCAAGACGAAAACTTGGATTGAAAATTCGCTCGAGAAAACGTTTGGGTTTCCTTCCGTGGCCCGGTTCTCGTGGACTACCGTCAAAGTTATCCTTGAAAAGTCGGCGCATCCAGTCAAGTGGTGTGTTTCTATCGTACGCCGTTCTGTGCTTTAGAGATTTGACTACCTACAGGACTGATGAAGGACAAGATGCACTCGTGATGGCATTCGGCAGCGGGCAAAGTAGAGACAAGGACAGGAACCTTGTTGCTCGAGATTTATGCCTTCGAAGCGTGGGCACGCTGTAACAAAATACATGGATACCAATACATTGCAAGTCTGCTCAAGATCATTGTGGCAACGCTTCCAATTTAGTATTCGCCAGACTGCTCCATAGCCTCCTTTGCGCGCTTGTGAGCTGTGACGAGGTGAGCGACGCTCCGTTACATGAGCAGCTTGACTCACCGTCATGCTTGAGTCGTTCCGAATCCAATGCCTTCAACCCCTTGGTCTCCACAATCCGGTCGATGAAGCCACCCGTAAGTGCGGCCCTGTAGCAAGGGTGAGACCCCTCCACCTGATAAATGGGGGATGATGTCCTACAGCAATGCAACCGCCTTTTCATGATTGACAGGTTTACCGTGCTGGGCGACGTGACGTTCGTACGCTTTTGCTGCCTGGTGAACGATGGGTGAGTGTGAAGCAAAAGGCTGAAAACGAACAAGGTCGATGTACCTCGTACGAAGCCGCAGCGGCAATGATCTCATGTGAGAGTGGGACGGTTCCCTCGGTGATCTAGGGGCGACCAAGTCAGTCAGGTCCTCGCCGTCGGATGCCCAGCAAGGTTGTATACCCCTCTGTGGGCGCCCGCCTCGTCAGATTTGTCAGTGAACCACATTTTGTTAGCAAGTGTAAGTTG
>QFEM01014003.1:0-10915 GCA_003316205.1 Boletus bicolor | reverse complement strand
TGCGCTGTTTCGAAAGACGGAAGATGGTTTGTTGTTGGGCATGACGACCGAGTGACTATCTGGGATGTAACAGTCCAGAACAAAGTATGTGAGAACCGCGTGCCGGATTTGCAGGTTTCAAGTGCAAGGTGCTCCGCTCTATCCCTTCGGGTGGTGTTTCAACTAATCATATGTACTATTTACAGAAGAAAACAAGCATCATACCTCACAGCGCTGGATGTATCGCCGAGTTCGTTACGGGCTGCTATCGGTGACAGTATGGGGACGATCATTCTGTTGAGCATCCCCACTGGAGAACAACTTGCGATTTGCAGTTGTGATCGTGGTCTGTACCTTGACTCTTTGCAATTCTCCCCTGCGGGTGATTACCTTGCTGTCGGTACGGCAGGAAAAATAACTGACGGTCACGTCACCACATCTTCTACTCTTCACATATGGAATATTTCCTCTGATGATCAGCTGGCTCGGCGCCTGGAAGTCCCATTCGGCTCATTTGATAAAGAAATTGCCCGGGGACGAGCGCCCCATCGTTGTCAACTGGTTGAACAATGGACGACACGTCTTGGTTGGATCCTACCAATCTCTGGTGGTCATTGATGTGTCGTCCAAATCGATGGAGCACAGAGACATTCCTTCTTTCCAGATTCTTTCCAATGATAACAAATTCATCCTGTCCACAGCCACCTCTAGGAAATCATCGTTGGGTACATACTTTTGGGATCCTATGACGTTCACAGAAGTCGGCTTCAATATTCCTCACCATCTCCCACTCGCTGTCTCACCTGACAGTACGCTCCTTGCAACTCTCCCATTGAATGACGATTCCGATGGTTCGGGTGTAATTTTCGTATGGACCATGTACTGACAGCCTCAATATACCTAGAGCGTAAGTTATAACGATCTCACCTTCTCGGCGATCACCCCCCGACCGTCCTGAGGTGGATGTCATCGGCCAACCCGAGTATCCTAGGACCCGGGATGAGTATGAGTGGAATTTCTGGGTATTTACAGTCGAACCGAGTCGGACATCCAGGAATTCCGTGGCCTTTGCCTTGGTCGACGTGACCTTCCATACACCACACCACCCCCCAGTATTCCTTTATGAGCTGGACATATTCCTCACCATGTGCAGCTCAATGACGAAGGAAGCAGCATGGATTCAGGATACTCGAGGCTCGACGATTCCTGAAGCTTGCAGGAGGATGAGACTTGCATAAATCTTGGTTTTCTTAACTTTGTGATTCTTGAATCTCATGATAGGTCCGAAGTTGGCACCGCGCCCTCAGGGGCTAATTCGGCCCCCTCGTTTAGAGATTATCTCAAGATAGAGCCAGCGTCCTAAAGCAGCGATGCCAAGTTCTGCAAGTCACCAATCAGAGGGCGTCATCCCACGGTTGTAAGGCCTCCGTAACGGTCCGTAACTCATGAAACCTAAGCGTTCATTCCAGCTGCACTCACAATTGTGCAGAATTCAATCATGCAGGCCGTTGAGAGAAAGGAAAAAAATACATGCATCACCACTATGCCCCAGCACAACTCCTGAGCTAACCCAATATTGTAGTAACAAAAAGGGTGCCAATCTACAAATCAGGCTGCACTTAGCGAGGCGAGTCCCCGCCTTTTTTGTTACTACTAGCACATCGGGTTAGTTCAGGAACTTTGCTAGCCGTCCTCCAATCACAGCTCTCAGCTGCCTGTGGTCACGTTACACACTCTTTGCAGATCGGTGGGGCCGGGGGCGTGTCTCGCTAAGCGCAGTCCCGACTTTTACATAAGTTAGATGAGCTCTATCATGAACACCTCAGATCTAAAAGTCCGGACTGGCTAAGCGAGCAATACTCCAACCTTTTAGGTCCCATAAACAGCTAGTCCAGGTCCTGTGCTTGCGTCCATCAATCAAAATTCTCAGATAGGCCTTCAAAGTGGCGTCAGGCGATAACGTTACTCGACAGCTTTGCAGATGCTTCCCCACCCTTCTTCACACTGTACGTACCTATTGTTCTCGCCAACATTGAACACAGCGAGCTCATCGTTTTCTCTCCAGAAATCCATCTCTGATCACTCGTTCACTATCCAGCGTAAGTATATCAGCACGTCCTCGACGCGCCTATCGTGCGTTTAGTAGTTCTGAACACGTCACTCACCATATGCCCATTCGTAGATGCCCGAATCCCGTGAAGACTCTGTCTACCTTGCCAAGCTCGCTGAACAAACCGAGCGTTATGAAGGCGAGTCGTCACCTTCCTTATTTTGGTCGTGTGCGTCAAATGCTAACCATATGCCAGAGATGGTCGGGTACATGAAAGTTGTTGCCTCCTTCGACCAGGAACTCACCGTCGAGGAACGTAACCTGTTGTCTGTTGCGTACAAGAACGTCATTGGTGCCCGTCGTGCATCGTGGCGCATCGTATCTTCTATTGAACAGAAGGAGGAATCCAGGGGCAACGAGGCCCGGGTTGCCATGGTCAAGAGTTACAGAGAACAGATTGAGAGCGAGCTCGCAAAAATTTGCGAAGATATCCAAGGCGTCCTCAACAAGCGCCTCATCTCTACTTCTGGAGAGTCCAAGGTGTTCTATCACAAGATGTAAGTCGTCTCTTGTATTGTTCTAGTCAAATTCTGACGGGACCGTATAGGATTGGTGACTACCATCGCTATCTCGCCGAGTTCGCAGCCGACGATAAGCACACGGACAGCAGCAGCAAAGCCCTGACTGCTTACCAGGAAGCTTCTGACCTTGCCATCACCGACCTTTCACCGACACACCCGATTCGTCTTGGTCTCGCATTGAACTTCTCCGTGTTCTACTACGAGATGCTCAACAGCCCCGACCGTGCATGTGACCTTGCCAAGCAGGCATTCGATGACGCCGTAGCTGAGGTTGACACCCTCTCGGAGGCGAGCTACAGGGACTCGACACTCATCATGCAACTACTACAAGACAACGTTGCTCTCTGGACGTCAGACACGAAAGAAAACGGTATGTCGATATTCAATGCCTATGCTAGGATTCTACTCAACCCCTGTGTAGATGATGGCGAGAACGCTGGCGACGACTAAACGGCATACTCTATCTCTTGTTTATTTTTCCTCCGCACCATAGTCTAGAACGGCAATGGCTGTCAATCGGTCCCCCGTCCGAAATCATATTATTTACATCGTCTCACCTGTCGCATCTTTTCCCTCCTTTCGAAACAGCGCATCCATACCTGCTGTCCGACTCGTAAAAAGACGTCATACAAAGTGTAGCAGCTCGGCATGGTTGAGCAATATAAAACTAGGACATCAATGCTCAGCTAGCGTCTTGAGTAACACGGTTATAATCTACCATGTTCAGGAATGTACCAACAATTTGAATCCTCAGGGGGAGACGTACTAGCTATGTAGTGAACCGGACATACTAGGTGCGGGTCTGGGAGTCACCAGACTAACTTCAAGTAGCGACAAGTAGCGACGCGGAGGAGTGGTACATGTTTGCCCTTGATCTTGATTCCAAGATATCCAGTCTCATTCAGGGTCTATGGACCTACACTCGGGACCTATCAGGATGGCTTTTAGCCACTTGTATTACGCGAAAACATTCGTATTTCTTTCTATCTGAAGGATTCGCGATCGACAGGCCGGTCTAGCAGGCTGAAGAGAAGTTGGAAAGAAGACAGTCCATAAGGTTGGCTGCGACGATCCATGATGGGCACACGACGCTACACTGTTCGTACGGATTGGTTCCGACGCAGATCGGTCAACTGATGGCCCACTGACAGACCCTACGCGGACACTTCCTCCAAGACGATCTCGAATCAAAAGAAGATGGTGTACGTCTACCCTCTCATTTACCCCGAGTGGTGGCATCGCTGATCTGCTCTGCTCCGCACTCGCTACCGACAGGCCGTGAGCCTTGTTCGGGTCCTTGTCGAGGACGTTGAAAGAGCTCAATTTCGCTCTAGATACCCCCCCGCTTCGGACTCAAGGACGAAAGTGAGGATCGCTGGGTGAAATTCGGACGGGAGATTGAACGACTCAATGCGAGCGCACCATCGGGGACGCAGTACAAGGTCGTTTTTCTTGGGAGACATGGCGAGGGGTACCGTACGTTCCCCAGTCGAATGCCCTACTAGCGTTTCCTTTGGTCTCACACTGGCTGATGACTACCGTCAGATAACGTGGCGATGGACAAGTACACCACAGAGGCATGTCACACTACTACCCTCGTGGTTTGATCGAATGGTATCTTCAACTGAAGCGATCCCGCAGGAATGGACAAGGCAAGCTTGATCACGGACCGGCTGTAGAACGCTCTCTCATTTTCTCGATACTGCGTCAGCTGGACGAGACTAAATGGGGATGGAGAGCTTGTGTGGGGGCGTGAGTAGCACCGCGCGAGCCATGTCTCGACTTCCGACCTTTAACCGTCGATCACAGCTGATCCCGAGCTCACCGAGTTGGGTGTAGAGCAAGCAAAGGATGCCCACCGAGCGTGGAAGACGGAACTCGAGCACAGCATCCCTCTTCCGGAGAAACTGTATTGCAGCCCTATGCGCCGGGCAATCAAGACCAACCATGTCACATTCAAAGGTCTCCTCGGGCCGGATCTCAAGACCACTATCGTAGAGGTAGGTTGCCAATTAGAGATTCGAATGACGCTTGGAAGCTCTGCACTGTACCCCAGAATATCCGTGAAAGGAACTGCGTGTCTACGTGTGATAAGAGACGCAAAAAGTCGGAGATCGCGAATGACTTTCCTGATTACCCGTTCGAGGAAGGGTTCACTGAAGAGGACGAAACCTGGAACCCTGATGTACGAGAGACGTATGAAGAGCTTGATGTCCGTGCCAAGAAAGTCTTGGACATGACATTTGAAAGTGACGAGGAGCAATGTATGTCCGGGGCGTTCTCAGAGGTGTTCACTCATAAGGATGACTGTTCCAGTTATTTCTATCACGTCACACCATGGATTCATCGACGCTTTCCTACGGGTCTGTGAACATCGTCCGTGGGCACTCCCAACTGGAGGCGAGTACTCGTAAGCACTGGTCTGTGAGGAACCACTGATCCATCCACTAGGTGTTGTACCGATTGTCTTGAGAGCCGAGCAACTATTGTTGAATTGAATTCAGAATACAATAAATATCCTATGATATACACTAAGCCATCGATTGAATGGGGCGTGAGATGAAATTACAGAATCCGTGCACTGATAGACAAAGGCATCATGAAAAGGAAGTCGTTCTTGTGTTCGAAAGCCCCAACTTATTGATCAAACGTCGGTCTTTTGCTGTTTGCCGTATGTTCCACTGAACTTGAACTCTCCGCTGTCTGACCAGCGAATATTGACGTGCGACCCGGTTAAATACAAGTAGTCGTACCTACCGGTATCCAGTGTCAGAAATAGCGCAAAGAGTAGTTGGGGGGACTGACCTGACAGAAGCTTGGATTTGTCCAAGCAAGTTATCGAAGTCGGCGACGGGTATCTTGTGCATCTTGAACGTGGGGGGACCGGCTAGCCCCAGGAGGGTTCCAAAGACAAGCGGATCGGTGCTCACGCCATCATAGACCCACTTTGCAGAGCCGGTTTTACACGAGGGCCTCCACTAGAATAACGCGTCAGAGGTCATCTGCACAAATATGGAAGCGAGACACACACCGCCATCTGCTTCCTGATCCCACTGTTGACAGCTTTGCGAAGTCTCTCAACGGCAGCTTGGAGTTGTTCTGATGTCATTGTCTTTGGTGGCGGGCCAGGCTGGGACTGAGGGTCCCCTTCGAGATCTCTCACGTACTTTGCGAGTTGGACGTACTGGCGACGCACGGCATCGTCATCGTCCAATATTGGGTAGCTGTCTGGTTTGGCGAGGATCGCTTTAACGAGCGCTTGCGCGTCGCGATGGGTATTAGTACGCGCTTTTTTGGAGCTGGACGCGCCATCGTTGGCGTCTGTGGCTCTGCGTTTCGTTGCCACCATGGAGTTGTGTGGGAGTCTGGGATCGGAACTACGAAACGCGTTTATAGTGTGGCGGAGGGCGTCACGCATCCAGACGCCCGTAAAGGCCGTCGATAATCGATAATCGATAAGGTGGAGGCTTACGTAGTGACATATAGTGTAGGCAACAAAGATTTGAGCGTGTCTACGAGACATCCACCAGAGATGTCGATGAATGCTGGCCCCACAGTGAATTTATCAGCGCGAAACAAGTCCACCCAGCGGCATCACTGGTATTCAAGAGGGACAGAATGAAAGTTAATTATACTCACGCGCAAAGGGGAGGATAGGCCAGGAACACCATGTAAAGCACTGAGCCTCGGCCATTCCTTTGGGGGATATCGATGGATTGGTGTCCCGGGCTGAGGTCATAGTACTGCCAGCTCATTTACGTGATGGACGGACAAGCGAGTGCAGCTACCCAACTCGAAGGCGAAGAAAACAAGTCACCATGAAGAGCGTGTCAATGATCGACATGCGAGGCGAATGAGCTAATATTGCTCGAACGGCGACTACACCCGATCGCCCGTCGACTCTGAGGACGGATATTAATCAAAACCCCTTCGACCAGAGTGTCTGACAGGGTTCTATATTCATGTGCTGGTTCGCATGTTTCGTCAACGACAAGAAAACCCAGCTCAAATGCTGAATTCCTGCACGAATTATAGTGTATTCTTACTGGCGGTTTGTTTGTGAAACGAAGACAATTGATGATGGACATCGGGGTACCGTACTTGGCACACTGTGTGTCACGTCAGAATCCATATTGTCTACTAAAGTTCATCAGAGAAGCAACAATTACCCACATCAACTTGAGACACTGCCCTTCAAACGTTCATTGTCCAGAGGCGGATACAGCATAGCACCTGAGAAACTGTTGTAGGGCGAATCCCGGATGCGAATCTCATGTCTTACCGGGGTCTATAAGGGCTGAGGGGAAACAGAGGCCATGCCAACAAGGCTGGACAATTACCAAGGAAGTCAATTATGGGAGCAGCGTTGTCCACAGTACTAGTCCAGTAGCAACGCAACTTCCTTTGGTCTGAGTCAGAAGGCCTTATATAGCTAAAAATGGGTGTCTCTACTAAACGAACAGACTTGGCGCCGCCCGGTACACTGGTGAGCGCTTGAGCCTCCGCAGTCGAGCACAGCGGACCACACGCCCGCCAAGGCGATACGTACTCATTTCGTATCTTAGTCAATGCTATATTATAGTGGCGTGGAAAAGATGACTAATTAAGGAAATACCCTGGGCCCTACCCTGGGCCCGAACCCTTTGCCCAGCTCTGAATTTAATTTTCAGTTTATTTCGACAACCTGCTCCTCTATCATCAACCATCATCTTCCCCACCCTTCTTCACACTGTACGTACCCGTCGTTCTCGCCGTCGTTGAACGCAGCGAGCTCATCGGTTTTTACCTTCCCCAGCAATACATTCCAGACCTCCCGTCCACCATTCACAGTAAGTACATCAGCGCGTCCTCGACGCGTCCATCACGCGTTTAGTGGTTCCGAACACGTCACTCACCATATCCCCGTTCGCAGATGCCCGAATCCCGCGAAGACTCTGTCTACCTTGCCAAACTCGCTGAACAAGCTGAGCGTTATGAGGGTAAGTCATTACCTTTGTTATTTTAATCGTGCGTCAGATGGTGATCATGTGCCACAGAGATGGTCGAGAACATGAAGCGTGTCGCCTCCTCCGACCAGGAACTCACCGTCGAGGAGCGTAACCTGTTGTCTGTTGCGTACAAGAATGTCATTGGTGCCCGTCGTGCATCATGGCGCATCGTATCTTCTATTGAACAGAAGGAGGAATCTAAGGGCAACGAGGCCCAGGTTGCCATGATCAAGGGCTACAGAGAGAAGATCGAAAGCGAGCTCGCTAAAATTTGCGAAGACATCCTCGACGTCCTCGACAAGCACCTCATCCCTTCGGCTGCTTCCGGAGAGTCCAAGGTGTTCTATCACAAGATGTAAGTTGTTTCTTATATTGTCCTGGTCAAAGTTTGACGGGATCATAGGATGGGTGACTACCATCGCTATCTTGCCGAGTTCGCAACCGGTGACAAGCGCAAGGACAGTGCTGACAAGTCTCTGGCTGCTTACAAGGACGCTTCCGATGTTGCCGTCACCGAACTTCCGCCAACACACCCGATCCGTCTTGGTCTTGCATTGAACTTTTCCGTGTTCTACTACGAGATCCTCAACAGTCCCGACCGCGCATGTCATCTTGCCAAGCAGGCATTCGATGATGCCATTGCTGAGCTTGACACCCTCTCAGAGGAGAGCTACAAAGACTCGACGCTCATTATGCAACTACTACGGGACAACCTCACTCTCTGGACGTCGGACATGCAAGAAGCTGGTATGTCAACGTTCAATGCCTATACTAGAATTTTACCTGACCGGTTTATAGACAAGCTAGACTCGAAAGATGAGGGCGAGAACGCTGGCGACGACTAGACGGCGTACTCTACATCTTGTTTCTTTTTTCTCCCGCACCGTAGTCTAGGACGGCAATGGTTACCTACCAGTAACCGTCGGGTGCCCCCATCATCACATTATTTGCATCGTCTCACCTGTCGCATCTTTTTCCCTCCTTTCATGTCCTTTTATTATACCGTAGTATGCTGCGGTGGTTCGTTGTCTCTTGTGTCATAGAGGCGAATGGAAGAAGTTTGAAACAGCACATTCCTGGTGTCTGAGTAAAAAGATTATGATTGAGCAATATAAAATACACTATCAGTGTTCTCAGCTGGCGTTTCGAGCTACCATGTCCTTGAATGCTCCAACAATTCTAGGGCTGCTCACTTTGTCCATAGCATACACAGTTCTTCGTGCTGCATCTGACGTCCCACGTCTGATATCGCCCCAGGGATGTCGGATGTCATGGATGTCACCTTCCTACCTCTTCCAGTCAGAATTCAACACCTCTTGGACACCTCTCGCCAGCCGATACTCACTCTGGCTGTACCGTGAAGTTGGATGGGAACCCAGCCAGGTGAGGTCTTGGAGTCGGAAGGTGGATTTGAACACGTTCATAGCTAATGACTCGTTCCCGAATGAGGTAGCCAATGGGTTTGCCCGTCCTGTTCATACCAGGAAATGCGGGATCATCGCACCAGGTGCGCTCGATAGCGTCGTCTGCTGCTAGACAATACTTCTCGTCGCCGCTCGTCGTGTCACACGAATTCACAAGACGAGGGGCGAAACCCGTTGATTTCTACGCTGGTAAGTCCTTGACCCCTGACTTGTGTTTCATCTAACACGATGACTGCAGTGGAGTTCAATGAAGATCTCTCTGCATTCCACGGCCCCACCCTCGGTTCTCAGATTGCCTATACGTCTGTGGCGGTGGAGTATGTTCTCTCCCGCTACCCTCCCAACACCCAAATCATCATCATTGGTCATTCCATGGGCGGTATCGTAGGCACTGCTCTTCTTCCCTCCGGAAACATTACGGCTCTCATCACCATGTCTACCCCGCATACACTCCCCCCAGCCCGTTTCGACACGCGAATCGAAGAGATATATGATCGAAATCGAAAGGTATTGCACGAGGACGAGACCCCGATCCTGTCCATTTGTGGAGGCGCGACGGATATGATGATCCCTTCCGAGTCTTGTATCCTGCCAGGGGATGAGAGAGAGGTAGGCGTCTATCGACGGACGGTGTTCACGTCCGCGCTCGAGGGCGCGTGGACGGGGGTTGGACACCGCGAGATGGTGTGGTGCCATCAGGTGCGATGGCGTGTCGCTCGGGCTGCGCTTGAGCTCGGAATCACACAAACGGAAGAGGAACGTGCGCGAGTGCTGGATCGGTGGTTGCGAGACGGGAGTTTATCGCCACCCGATGGCGATTCCGTCCGAGACCTGAGCCTCAAGAAGGAGGAATACGAGGCGCTCCCCGGGGATTTGCAACTCGTTCTCAATCGTCCCCTTGGGAAGCGGACTTATCTCCTGCCTGTACCGAGCGCTCAGGATGAGGGGAGCCGTCGGACGTTTGTCTTGTATGTTTCTCAGGGGAGTGTCTTGAACGTGTCGCCACACCATGCGTTCAACTTGCGCGTGTCTGTTTGCCTTTGTGCGGAATCTTCCACGGATGAAACCGTGTCGTGTAATTCCCTTGCACCGGCTTCGCTCAAACTCCTCCCAACTCCGATCCCCGGCAAGCCATTTCCAGTACCGGACGAAGGAGCGGATGAGAGCGAGGGCATAGTATATTTCGAGGCCGATATTCCACATGGAGCGGAAGGCTGGGTAGGGGTCACCATCGATACTGGGGATGATGGGCTTGGTTGGGTTGCAGGGGGGTTTGACCAAATACTCAATGTCGAGAGCGAGCTCCGCCTCTGGGGTGGGTGGACATTGTATCTCTCTACAAAGGCTATGAAACTGACGGCTTTCTGCAGACTTGCTTTTTGGTGCTGTGAAGATATCACTGCCTCGGTCTGACGATGTAGGATTGAGGACGGACATCCGTCTTCCACGCCTCCCAGCCACTGCGCTGCTGGCGTATCGACTCGTCCCTAAAACGGCGGAGTCTCCGTCATGTGCAGGTAAGTGCGTCGTAAAGAAGCTTCGAGGACGGATGCTGATACGTGGTTACAGCACCTCTGTTTTCTCCGCTGCTTGCCCACACTTTACAAGACTCTGAAATACACTACTATCGTCTTGCCTCCGACCAACCCATTTTCCTCCATACTCATTCCTCTGCTCCCTACATCCCTCTTATCCGCCCCACCCCATCTCGCGGGCTGAATATCACGATCCATTCTTTTGGACCTAGCTGTCAAGATGTCACAGGAGTGTTCCTTTCAGTCGACTGGTGGGCTTCGGTGGGTAGAATGGGCACACGGTATCCCACCACGTTACTCAGCTGGAGTGTTGGAATCGTCTCGTTGTTGTTGTTTCATTCGTGGCACGTAGATGGTC
>QFEM01013998.1:0-10133 GCA_003316205.1 Boletus bicolor | reverse complement strand
CCAGCCTCAATCAAAACCCATACTCTCCCATAAGCCATACCCCTGGGCCTATCCCGAGGGGCATGGGTTATTACAGAGTCTGCTGTACACTGTTGCGCCGTCAGGTACTCAGCATCCCTAATGGTCACCAAAGGGAAGATTCATCACATCATTAAGACACTCACTAAATCATTACAACAGGAGTCTATGGAATATATGAACCGAAATAGAACGCAGCTGACAGAGGAAAACGTCTACATGAAAAAGCAAGCTGCATAGCAAGGAACCAGATGAGTTACCCCCGTATCATGTCGTCTTGAGTTTCCGTTTACGCTCCTCGATGTCCTTCCTCGTCATTCGAGTTCCCAGGATTGCGTCCCAGTGAACGAAGAAAGGTTGTGAGAAATTGGATTTGATCCCGATAACCTAAAATTGAGACGAATGGCAGTGAGCGTCATCAAGGCAACGTCGTAAATTTTACGAACTTGGTGATGAATGTCATGATAATCAGAATTGTTACCACTCAACATCTGGAGTGGGTCAAAGGGGAAACTATAACCACAGTGATCATCGACCGTTTTCATGGTACTGAACGCGAATAAGAAAATGGTCTGCCGGACGGAGAGATTGGCAACAGTCTCTGCTACTACAGCACCAACACTGTCGAGTAAAAATCCCTCGAGAGGGTGATTGTATAGTGCACCGAACGCGTAGGGTACATAGAGCCGGTGGTGCACGGAATGGAAGTGTTTGTAAAGGAATTTGTTCGAGTGCATCCAGCGGTGAAGGAAATATTGCCAAGTGTCGACGATGAATCTACCGGGTATCCAATTGAGATGAGCACGCAACTCGGGGAAAGGAAGAGTGAACTTACAGGGAGAAGAGGAGTTGTGCAGCGGGAATACCCCACCAGTATAACCAATATGTAATGTCGGCACCTCGAAGCTCCAAAAAATAGTTGCCTGTGTCTGGGCCGAAGACCCACCTAACAAGACGCACCAACGTCCTTCCGACGGCCTCCATTTCCATCATACACCGTGAGGGGGATATCTTTAGGGGGTCAGACAACCAATAGTAGCCCAACACAGTCTGCAATGTATGCTGGAGGATGACGGCCCAGAAGACTTGTGAGCGAGTAGCACGGTTGCGGGACTTGACCTCGTCTGACTCGTGAATTCGATACTTGTCCAACCATGTCCAATTTGACATGTCGAGGTAGTGGAAGAAGAGAGACATTGACCAGTAGGCCACGACGGGTGCTGCGAGCGCCAGGATGTTGTCGGGGATATTATCAAAGAGATTCTGGCGCATGGTAAAGTAGAAGGGGACCTCGAGAGGGGGAAGACATATGTTCTCTCCATCGATAAAAGCTGTGCATGTTGAATTGGAGGTGGAAGGAACCCCCCCAAAGAATTCGTGAAAGGTGTCGAACATAAGTTAGGTTTCCGAGGGCTAGTTAGTGGGAGATGTACACAGCCGTTATGAAAGGAGGTGGTCAAGGCGGATCAAAGGCGCGGATATTCAATTTTTTCTGGCGAAGTCCCACGTACGCTAAATAAAATGACTATGACGGGCGAATGACGGACGGGTTCGCCAAGCGTAATGGGAATGAATTCTTTGATCCTACAGTACAACAAACTTCTACCCCGGATATTCACATTAGTGGGAGCGTTTAGCTAGCATATGGTGGTACATTGTACGTGTCTGACGGGGTGCAAATATAAGTGCAGGTTGATCGAATTTATCCAGATTGTCCAAGTTTACCACCTGTACGGGCCATTTTCAAAAGTGGAGGTGAAGTTGCGAAAGTATGCTGTGAACGTCCGGGAAGTCCCCGATGGGTTCCCGCGTCACTGTTCATTGAGGTTGTTGAGAAGAGTGGTCAAGCAGCGCTTCGTAACCATATCGCCCTGCAAAAGCGATGAGTAGGTCAACGGCACAACAAAATGGTTACGAACCTTGAGAAGAACGCTGAAAGTTTGGTCACGGAGGGGCTCAGGAAGGCACGCCCGCAGCGCTTCCCTCGCTCTGGAGATCACATCAGCCCACGTCCCGTTGCCCACGCAGCGTGTGAACGTACCTCATATTGTCGCTCAACCTCAGGTAACAGCGCACAACATGCTTGAGCAGTCTGACAGCTTGGGTCTCCACGAGTTGATTCACCATGTTGCTGAGGACAGTGCCGACGGCGTAGAAGCGCTCGTAGGTGTGACATATATATGTCAAGCCGGTTTCATCCAGGAGAATCTTCTGGACAATGAAAATCGCAACGGTTTTTGAAAGCTCCGAACCGGTCTCCATGATGCGCAGGCAAAGGGGTATTATCTCTGTGGAAAGTAGGAAATGAATAACGGTGTTGTTGTCGTTTTGCTGGGTTAAGGTATTAGTAGCGGTGGAGGTGAGGTAGTAGCATGAATACCTTGACGAGAGCACCAATGACACCGAGTGAAGTAAGACGAAGGTACTCGAAAGGCCGGGTTTTTGAAGTCGTATTAAGGAAGGGGTAAAGAAAGAGGGGGATATGAGCTAGCGAGCGCCTAAGTCGTCGCTCGGGAACAACACTTGTGGAGTGACATACCATTGAGGAAGAGCTGACGCGTCTCCGAATGAGAGGCGACGCATTGCAAGAGTGCGAGGGCATTGCACACGCGGTTCGAAACATGCGCGGTGAGATTGGGTGGGGACAAGAGGGGGTAGACAGAGACGATCTCCTGGAGAAGGGCGGGCATAATGCCTACATCGTACAAATTAGGTGTCGTCAGAGATGGCTCGAAGGGTGTCAGATGCCGGGTGGCAGAACACATACCGAAAGAGTGCCAGAGGACGAGGGCGAGATCGTCATACTGCTCTCTCTTCTTGCTTAGCTCCAGGAGGGCACCCTCCCTTGTATTAGGGTCCATCAGGTCGATAACTAGTGCATAAATTTTGTTCTCCTCGTGGATGCCGATGATATGTTGCTGGTGGGGCTGGAGACCGAGTGAGGGGGTTTCGGAATACGCGGAAAGGGCAGAGCCAGCGAGACGCTGTTGTTGGTATGGGTTAAACTGGGCGGTGTGCTGCAAATACGAGAGCGGCTTTGGAGAAATGAGCCCCGCCATGGCTGCACGGAAAGAAATCCGACTCGTTGAAAGATGGAGCATGGGCATCAAGCCCGGCTAGATTACCTAAGACGAAACCCTAACCCCAAACAAGCTACGGCTACAAATCATAATCAACTCAACTCTACAAATTCCATTCTCGCCTACCCCACGAGAGCGCATCTGACATCCTCGGGTGTGAGACGAGCTCAGGATGGCTCAGCACCATGCCAAGCACTCTCCGAAAAAACTCCCCATATCCTGCCCTCTCCTCAGCCGACTTCAGGTACAATGTCAGAACATTCGAAACATTCGCAACGAATGAACAATTACCTGGTAAATGTCGCGCATCGTCGACAGCATCATGACCACCAACTCGACATACGCCTGGCTCTCAGCATCCACCCTCACGCGAAGACATCCAGCGGCGTTCGCGAAAACAGCTGGAACAAGGGTTCACGACTACAGTCATTAGCAAGCAGAGCCAACTGACTTTCGATCAATTGTACCCGAGCAACTTCATAGTCGGCTGAACTGACTTCGTATCTCCTCGTCCCAGGTGTAGGTTCGAGTGGAGCAGTGCGAAGTAGGGGGTGTAGTAGTCCGTCTAGTGATAGCACCACACTTAGGAACTCGTGTTCTATCGTCGTCTTGCATGACAAAGTGGCTACTAGCAGCACAGCGATGAAGTCATCCTTCATTTTCTGTATAACCCTATCAGTCAGAAGTGTCGAATAGAAACACATCTTTTTGTCTCACATTGTACGCCCCAGGGTCAAGACGAAGTAGTGTGAGGTTAAAGCGCAGGCCAACTCGACGGCGCCAGGAGTCGTCGATAATCTTTTCCCAAGATTGCTGACCGAGCTTCATGTATAACCCCCAGTCCTAGCGGACACCGATGAATCGTGTTGTGAGCATCAGTAACCAAGCCCCCTACCTTATAGTTGTTCTGGACGAGAACATTCGCGCAACCGACCCAACAATCTATCCATTCGTCAGCAGCCCTAGCACTCGTTGCGTCGTTCTTCGCACGCTCGCTTTCGCCAAAATGTTTACAGACGAGGCGGTACACGGCGGGAGTGATGGATTTATCGAGAACCTATATGATGTTGTAAAGTAATGTCCCCAGTACCAGATTGCAGTGAAGCCGACCTTGCACAGAGCGTCCTCTTTTGCCTTGAGGCCAGCGACAGTAGAAGCTTGAGTCGCCTCACCTAGCGCGGCCAGGAGCTCTTCGTCGTTTAGAAACAGCTTGTCATATTCATCCTGGCTCTCTTGACTCTCGACGCTGTGAACAAAAGGGAGTGGCGGTGGTTGAACATCTGGCAGTGCTTTCAGCCGAGCGTTAAGAAAGGACTGTACGAGCATCCGGATCTCGACTCCCGTTTGTTGGATCGTAACTAGGTCGGTTCGGGGGTTGAACACCCTGGTGACCCAGGCTAACCCGACATTAGCTACGAAAGGAGCAAACAGAAGAACACTCACGACCGTCCAAAAGTGCAGGGTCCGGGTACTCCGCACGACTCCGTCCCTTGTCCAGCGTTTGTGTCTCAATCACGCGCCTCACCGATCCAATCAGCAACTGGATCAATGTTGTGATAGGCTTCCTCCCGACGGCACTTGCTTCTCCCTCCTTATACTCATCCATGAGCGCATCTGCCATCTCCCTCAACCATCCCAGCACTTCTTCTAAGCCTCCAACAATTTTGTGATGTCTGACAATCATCGCAAAATTCATCATCCCGTATACACACGCTACTCTCGAGTGATCATCCGCATCTCTAAAGCTCACACATCGCCTAGCCTGGGCCGTACGGAATTTGACGTTGGAAGCCGTAGGATCGAGATGTACAGCGACTGCCATTGCGCTAAAACGGTTGACAAGCATAGAGAGGGAGTGTGCGGAGGGAGGGGTGGAGCGGGAGAAGGGAACAGGACTGACGGGGACGGCCATTTGAAGCAGTTTTTTTACGTGCGCTGAGCGTTGCTTTGGGTCCAGTTCGACGTTCGCATTCAGCAGGTAAACAGCCTGTACCACCATCTTGAGGAATACCTCAAAAACGGAGTCGTGTGGGTCCCGCTTGGACAGCAGCTCCAGATCACCGTTCTCGAGGAAGCCCATGGGGGCCGAGCGTTCATTGAGGAGATTGGCAAAGTTGCGGGATCGGAAGATCTCTTGGAGAGACTTGAACATAACGATCCCATCGTCGAGACGCCATCTCCATTGGCTCCACAAAAGAAAACACCTAGAGACAACGCACGATAAGTAGTCGTCTCGTTTCTTTAAGGCACGTTGTGGGAGTTGACGCTCCTTCTCGGGATTGGCACTCAGTACAATCTTCTTGAGAGCAGCAGCCACAAGCTCCCACGCTGCTGGAAGCCGGAAAATGGAGGTCGACAGACCATGAACGGATAATTGCGAAATAGCGCAGAGGCTAAATATCGTGCGCCACATATCTTCGCTTGCTTCCGCTCCGGTGGGGGAAGATTCGGGGTGCAGGTCGGCGAGCAAACGCCAGAGCGGGTGACCAGGTGCTGCCTCAGGGGAGATTTTGAAGCTTGGAAGTAGATGTATGAGGCATACCCACAACTCAGCAGCTCGATGGGGCAATGAAGTCACATCCACGTCGCCTTCTGCTGCACGAAAAGTCGCGAAAGCCGGCTGTAAGTCGACACCCAGTAAACGTCGTATGAGTTGCTTCGCTGACTGAATGAGGAGCCCATTCTCCACTGACCCTCGCCTGTACTTGACACCGGTCGCAAGGCGGGCGGAAAGTTCCACAATGAACCAATAGGCAGTCAATGAAAAGACGCTTGTCTCGAGCGACTCCAAAACAAGTAGCAACCCATCCGAGTATTCTCGCAGTGCCACCTCCAGAGTGTCGAATTCCTGGTCTTCTGCATGTATCGCGAGCCACGAAAGAAGCTGACTCGAAACGCGTGTCACGAACTCCCACTCCTTCATCGTATCCATGTCATCGACTCTGAAGTCACGCAATGCACTAGCGAGGCGATCGCACAGTGGACCAAGTAGCGCACTGAAGACCGCAGCGGACGTAGTAGGTCCAATCTCGAACCCCTGCATATCGCAGGACATCGGTTGCGCAACTTCCGAATTCCCTGAAATGACCGAGATGAGCTGATGAAGGAGGCCCTTTCCAATGTACGATGAAGTCCCGAACTTGACCCCGGAAGGAAGGGGAGTGATGTTCATATCGATAACAATATGACGGTGAACTGATGCAAAAGGCTCATCTTCGCGTCGGAAGTAAAATGGGAGCGGAATTTCATTCTGTGGTCGGGAAGATGTTCGACGGCATAGGCGAGATCCAGGAACGGCCGGAGCACTCGTCGCCGGATTCGCAGCGGGCTGGCGAGCAGGAGAGACAGGCTTGTTCCACCTCTCTACTTCAGCTCTCCATCCCGGATCCAAGGCCTGCCTGAATTCGTTGTCGTCGTTCCCGATTACTAGCGTGGACTTGCCTCGGTTCGACTTGCCTTCGCGATGCTTTGACGTGATACGTGTTGCGTCATGATGAACGTTGTAAACTGACTCCTGATTGGTTCTAGATTGTCGTTTCCGTTTCTTTTTCCGTTTCTTGCCCTCCTCGACTGCATCCTGGTCGGGCTGTACAATCCGATCCCGGTGCTCTGAGCTATGCTTGGTCGACGAGGTCGAGTTCGAAGTCGTATTAGCCCTAATGAAAGGCAAGAGAGTTTGGTGGTGATCGCCATAACGTCTGGCGCCGCTTGTAACAACATTCAGCCGTGGTGCTCCAGATCCACGAGATTTCCGCGCTCCCGTCGGTTGTTTAACCTTGGACTTCGGCCTGCTAGAATTTCTCGTCCGACTCAACATCCAGTCGATCAGACTTCTTTCGCGCGCTGGCCCTCTTGGACGGTCAAAGAGCGATTGATGGGCTTTCTCATCATCACTGCTCCCACTTCCCGAGTCTTCCGAAGAAGATCCCGGCATAGAACTGTCACTGAGGGAAATCACATCATCCTCGTACTCGAACCTCGGCGAAGGGTGTCGGGTCCGCCTAATACGAACGGCTGACTGCCCGTCAGAAAGCATTTCCATCGCACCGAGGCCAGCGTCCTCCTCATCGTACACCTCCGTGGGGCGTTCCATGTCTGAACTTTCTGGGTCTCCTCTGACTTCCACATCCCTATACTTTCCCATTCGGACCCTTGCAAGCCCGGGTATCACTCTGACTTCCTCCGCCTCACTGCCTGACGATTCTGCGGCGACCCTAGCACGCGGAGGTGGGGGGTGCGCAGTCTTGGCAGTCCCGAGTTGTCGTGTGATCATTGCAGCTGGCATCATGTGCTTCAGCGCGCGGAGACGTTTCCTATCTTTGGAACTCATCTCGAAGGCGGACGGCTGGTCCGACTCCGAGTCGATTCCCGATGTATTCGACGGCAAAGCACTAGCACCAGATGTCGTTGGCGGTCCAGAGGGACTTGGTGGGACAGAATGAGTAACAGAGTAATCGACCGGTGAGAGATGCCGCGGGAACAGCGGGTCATGGTCATCAAATTGGTACGAGTCTTCTTGTTGCATATAAACACTAAAATCAGGTGATCGGAGAGGTTGCGAACTAGACGTTGGGGAATGGAAAGATACCCGAGACAGCGCGGGGGGTCTGAAAGGTGACCTTGCGGGAGATGGGGAAGGCGACGGTTCCTGCTTGATGACCCGACTTTAGGGAGATAACGAAGTGCTGCACAAGAAGACTTACAGGAGGAGGAACGCGTTCAGGAAAACACGTGGATACATGCTCGGCATCCCCGTGAACCGGAAATGGTTTGGGTCTCTTCTTCGCCGCTTTCTTAGTCTTTATCTCTGCCTGGCGAGCTTCTGCAGCCGCTCTCCTAGCTTCAGCTCTGGCTGCTGCTTCTGCTTTCTCCCGCTCCCTGCGAACCCTCCTCGCTAATTTGCGGATCTCGTTGTCATCCTCATCACTGCTGGATAGTCCCTTCAAAGCTTCAGGTAACCAACCCTCGTCTATCTGTCTTGCTTCCAGCTCTTGGCCGTCTTCCCCCAACTCATTGTTTCGATTAAAACTTTGCACCCTCCTCCTTCTCCTACCATTTTCATCCTCTACATCCACATAGTCGGCGTCTTCGTCCGGATTATCAAGGGGAAATACGAATTCATCTTGTGTACCATCTTCACCTACCCCGCCGGAACCAGGGCGATGCCGAGAACTTCTAAATTTAACGATAGCATCAGGGTGGGACTTGAGTTGTTGTCTGTACAACAACTTGTCATAGGCATACGGATTCAACTGCCGAGCTTCTCGACGACGCAGCGAGTAACGACCAAGTGGCTGTGGATCCTCTGGGATTTCCACGGGAGGTGAACGGACAGGGTGAGGGATGGCTGGTGGAAGATTGGAACGCGATGCAATGAAATGTGGGGCCTGAGGACGCCGCGCGGAGAGAAGCTGAAGTGGATCTGGCGATTGTGATGGTGTCTGCGCAAGAAGGGCCGGGGATGAAACGGGTGTTAAAGGTGACGAAGCCACGAAGTGCCGCTTTCGTCTTCCAGAACTAGATCGATCGTGTGAACGCTGTGAGGAGGTTTGAGGAGGGGTTGTAGGACGGCGACAAGGAGACGAGAGTAGAGAATAATGATCGGTAGAAATGGAATGCGAACGCGAGAGGGGATGTGGGAATGGCTGGGATGTCGAAGGCGGCTCCATGCTCTGAGGCCGAACGCGGCTGATGGTGCTAGTGAAATTGTGTTTCGCCGAGGGTTGGCTTGGGGAAGAGAATAGAGAATGCCAATCTGAGCGAGGAGAAATGTCGCGGGATGTCCTCAGAGGTCCGTTGCTCAGTAAAGAGGCTTCAGCGGTGATAGAGTGAGCTGAGCCAGGTGAAACTGAGCCCACATTGTGGGCCATCTTCGAGAGGACATCAATGTCAGATGGAAACGATGGAATTTATCATACCTTGATACGTTTCCGAGGTGATGGATTCTCTCCGTCGTGGTCACTGAACCTGTCGTGATGTGTTACCAATGTCAAGAGAGAGTCGGGGTGGTCTTTTTCTGTGGTAATACGCGGTGGAGACGCGAGCACATCTGGGCGAGGGCGTGTCAAGGGTGACTCGCTGGCCCAGTGATCAGCATTGTCAGAAAGAGCGAAAACTTCACGCTCCTCAACATCAGACGTATCGACGACATCGGGGCTTTCCATCAAACCAGTGCGATCCCAATAAAAAGAGGGCGCGATGAAAGTAGTATGCTGGTGTCACATGTTCGCGACGCGTTCTTATCGGGAGCATTAAACTTTTGCGGATCTTAATGGGAACCCTTGTCACGGGATTGATCGCATTCTAATACAACAGTAAGACTAAGTTGGTCATATTGACACTTTGAGAGATACTACAACGACCCTAGCGTCCGCTGGGGAGAGGATCAAAGAGTTTTTGGGCTCCAACAAGAGGTGGACGTCGAATCATGCACGGATATATGTGCGATACCCGATTGATACAAAGAAAAAGAGAACACAGGGAATATGAAAATGCTATTAGCGGGCGGAGTTGGCGGGAGATCGATCATCCGGATAGCATGGGTGACAAAAAATACAACTTGAAAGAGTGAGTTTCATATGTTCAACGCCGGAGCGGAGGAAGGTGAGCTAAAAAACGTGCGTTGCACTGATGCATTGCCCCGAGATTTCATGTTTGGGTGGTGGTTTCGACGATGGTGTCGCTGGTGTTGATCATAGTGCTTGTAAACAGGTGCGTGGGTCTTGCGCTTCATCATCTTCATCTCTCTGCGAGACTCTTTTCGGTTCTTGTAAGGTGTGTAGTGTTGTTCTTGGCGATGGTTGGGATGAAGATCATAAACATGGGTAGGTGTACGGGCCCCATCGTGGACAGGGAGTAGCACAGGTGAGATAGTTACGCCTCCTGATTTGCGCGGCTTATCCTTGACGGCGCTCTTGTCGTGCCAGAGCATAGTATGGAGGGGACTACTTTTCAGCGCGTTCCCGTACGAACGCGTGTCGCGGACAGAGGACTTAGCGGCTTCAGAGGTCCAGCCTGGCGAGGTAGGAACATCGG
>QFEM01013985.1:0-12920 GCA_003316205.1 Boletus bicolor | reverse complement strand
GCCCGCTTCCAACGTCACATCAACAACCCTCGCGTTGCGACTCTCCTGTATCCATTCAGTCAGCCACACCTTCAAAAGAAAAAGTTGCGTCGAGGAAAGACACGCACCACTCGATGCAACTCCACCTTCTCCACCTCCACCCCACATGGTGCCGCACACTCTACCACCGTCGTGACCACCGCCTCCCCTCCTCCACACGCTTCCCAATGGGTATCTTCCAACACGGACAGATCCGCGAGTGCCGGCGGAGGTCGGAGAGACCGCTGGTAGGCCACGTCTTGACGCACCACGAACGCGCTCAAGGTCGGGATCGACAACGTCTGTAGCATCTCCCCCGTGTCGTGGTTCTGCGAGGAATCCAAGGTCTCTGATGGCGATGGCGCTCGGGCTTGGGCTTGGAATGCAGCCGTCGTACTGGACTGAACAGACACATCAATCGTCCGATCCCCTGGTGCCCCACTGCTCATCAACACCAGCGTCTTGACGACCGAGACCCCCGGTTTGACTGTCCCGAACTGAACACCCTTGATCAATCCCGACGATTTCTGGTCGTCAAGGGTGATGAATTGCACTGTCGGCGTGAGCATGACCGGTGAGCAATAAGCGAAAGAAGAAGAAAAAAAAGTGCGTGTTGGGGTGAAAAACGGCGAGACACACCTGCCTCATCCAGCTCGGTCGGCTGTAATAACACATCGACGACCACGTCCAGCGCCCGATCGTCCGTGCTCGTAACTTCGACCATGATCGGATAAGCCTCGTCCAGCAACGCTGGCTCATGGTGCGAGAACGAAATCGAGAGTTGGTGCGGACGATGTCGAACGCTTACGAAAACGAAAACGTGTCATGCGCGTAGGTTGGAGCCAAAAGGGACCAGCGCACTCACATGACACTCGCAGAATCGTCCCTCGTCAGGGGGACAAACGTCACGGGTCGCACCGAACTCAACCACCGAGAAATTACGAGACTCGATTCGCGCGACGCACAAGGCTCGTGCGGTACTTCGATCGTCCAACTTCCTTCTTTCAGCGTCATCACAATGTTCGAGACCTATCCCATCGATCCTGTCATCATGGCTATAAAAAGGAGAAGGGAAACCACATACGCTAAATACACCAGGGACATCCGAGACAAGTGTACCCGTCAAGACGATCTGGTCACCCGGTCGCCACCTCAAATGCCCTCGCACCTCGACGGGCTTCTCTCCCCGTATCTGACCCAGCGGCACGAGTCGCACCGGCTCCGAATGTGTAGACGCATCGTGATGAATGACGATCGGTGTATACCCTTCCGAAAACAAAATTGAAATCGAGTGGATCGGGAGCGCAGAGATCATGGCATCCGACGGCGCGGCCAGCGATATTTGGAAGGCGGCCTCTTCGCCCACTCGGACGTCGGGTTTCCAAAAAACCACCGATGTGTTCACTGTAAAAGGTGTCAATTTGGTCCGTGGACGGCTGTCCTAGGACGTACGAATCGGCTCAGACTCTTTGAGGTCGACGACCAAGACGTCGTCTCTGGAAAACGGAACGGAGGTCTAACGCTCGAGGTTCAGTGGCGTTTTCACTGACATGTGAATAACATCATACCTGGAGGAGTGTCAATAGATCGTCTTGCAATGTCCCTGGCTCATCAATTTCGCCTATACCCCACAATGCAAGATCAGTAGGCGACAACGAAACTAGGCATTCGCATACCATATCCAATCATCTCTACCAACAACCTCACCGTCAGCTCCACGTCGCCCAACTTCTTCGCACAGGCATACCAAGTGGGAAAGAGTGGACGAAGCATCACATTCCACTTTTCCCGTCGGTACGTCTTAGCGATCCGTTCAAAGAACCTACAATCAATCGGTTTAGACCTGTGCAGCTCTACTAAAAAAGAAAATTCAAGCGTGCGCACCGAATCGCCAACTCGAACTTGCCAGACTGATAATAGGTATGCGCGATGCGATACGCAATCCACAACGTCAATCTCCCTTGACTTGCCGTCGAACTGTACTTTTTAAACAGCTCGTACGACTTCGTGTAGAGCTGCCACCAAGCAGAGAAACAATGTCAACCAAACACACTCTCTATCGAAAAAAAACGACGGATACCTCCAACGCAATCGTCAAGTGATCCACTTTTTTTTCGTTGGCAAACCCAGGTGCCGCATTCGCCCCCTGCGACGCACTCTCGCTCGCCAAAAACCGCTCGCGTCTGGCTTCAGTACAGCGCGCCGCCATGTAATAGTAATGACCCGGATGTTGCAGCGCGTGGCTGGGGTTCAATCCGAGTGTCCGGACCGCGTCCATGTCGAGTGGTACACCGTTCGGACCGACTGCCGACGCGACCGGCGCGCCCGATGCCCGCGTGAGTGGGGCATGTGTAGGGAATGAGAGTGTAGATCGAGAGCCCTGCTCGAGAAGTTCTGCGAGCACCCGATGTCTGGGACCAGAAAAGGCGTCCATGAGGAGAGTACCCATAGGATGTGATGCGATGTGACTGACTGCCGTACCATCCAACTCCAATATTCAAACGTCTCCTCGCCGATGCCCCAACCGCGCGAAAAGTCCGCGAAACGGCGCATGTGGAGGTTGTGATGCGACAGCGCGAGTGCGTGCTCGTTGTTGTAGAGGTAGAGCTTTGTGATCTGAGGACCCACATAAGCATCTTGGAACGTTTATTTGCGAGCGTGGGCCTCACCTTGAAGTTGATGGTATCTGCGAGCACCTTGGCTTCCGCCCATCGCTTCGTTCGAGGAGGCAAGACCGCAGTAGAGCCAAACATGATCATCAGCGTCGTATACGCATCCTGATAATGTCTAGATGATGTCAGAATAGGTTAGAGTGTGAATACGTCTGACATACTTGAGGGCCACTTCGTCTTCACCTCTGAATTCTGCAAAGCAGGCCATTTTGTATTCGTATCGGACTGTCCAACCTTCCGGACGAAGGGGGCGTGGGCTGGCAGTGCCAACAGGAATTAGAGGCGGTGGGTTATAGGACGAGGCTTGCGAGTGTCGGTTGCGTTTTCGACGGACCCGTTTCGAGTGGGAAGTGTAGTAATCCACGGCGGGCTCGTACAACGCGTCTTGCAAGCTGACCGAATCAGCCGAGGAGACGACAAAAAGGTGTGCCAACTCACCTGCGAACAAATTCGTCGAGTTCCGCTGGACTGACAGGACTCAAGACAAACAGTGCCGCCCTCGAATCAAGTCCACTTTGCCTCCGGACATAAGATAGCCGGCCGTCCAGCGATGGGTCGTCTGAGGGACGTGACAAGCTGACTCGGGGAGGACGAGTGGATCGGAAACGTACCGAGCATTCTCCTACTGGCCAACAACACGACCGTCAGCTTGATGCCTCGTTCGCTCGTGGCTTTCTTCCGCTGCGCGATTTCGGTACTTATCTCTGTATCTCGTTTCCGTTCCTCTTCCACACGTTCGCGTTCATGATCCGCATCAGGTGGATCGAGTGGGGAACGTTGAGCAGCATTCGGCGCCTCGAACATGCGCAAGAAGAGAACAAACACACTCGGGAGAAATGCAGTATGTTTACGAATCCATATCGGGGCTATCAGGCCGTCTGGATAGAGCGGTGAGGAAGGAGTGAGTGGAGACAACGGTGAGCGGGCAGATGCGTAGGATGGGTCGTCTGGCGAGACGAGTTTGCGAGGCGGGAACCGGACGTTTTTTTCGACGAGGACTATCTGGAAGGAATTGGTTCGCTCTGGGGCCCATATCGAAGGGCGAGGCTGGGATTGGAGGGTGTCACGGAGACGGGAGACGAGGAGGGTAAACGGATCCTGGGTCTTTGAGGGCGGGGGTGAGGGGTTGATGTTGGCAGCACCGAGGCCGGCGACGAACATGACCGGGGAGAGCTGCGTCAATAGCTCGAGGGGATACGAGTTCATCGTGATCGAAAGTGACCCCACCGTGGGAATCGTCAATCTGTTACCCGCGAGCTCCTATTCGAAGTAGACTCACCACTCGACGACGATGACCACACCACAAAACTGCACCTGCCAGAGCAATTGCGGGTATGTATTCAACATTATGTTTCAACAGCACACCAATCTGACCGTGTCCAGCGCCTGCGGGCCCTCTGGGATCGGATGTACTTGCCCCAAGGGAAAGTGCAACTGCAGCCCATGCGTGAACGCCCCTCACTCGACCAAGGTACCCTCTTTCTATTCGCACCGAACTCGAGCTTACATGGCATACGTACAGTGTGACTGTCGCGGGTCCGGTGAAAACTGCGTGTGCACCGCGCAAGGCCAGGCTTGCACCTGCGCATCCAAGTAGAAAGTAGTGCGTCGGGGTAGCGACGAGAGGACAAGTATCGCGTTGTCCTGCGTGTACGATATGTGCCGTGTCTGTATCAGCCGTTGTCTTATAGCCGAGCGACCTTGTACATTGTTTCATTAGGGGCTTCACTCAACAACTTCCGTTTTCGGATGAAAGCAGGTTCTATTTGTGGACAAACGGCTCGCTGCTATAAGACAGTCGAGCAACATGTAGCCATCTAAAAAACAATTTATTGCTCATTGATTGAGCTTTCACTCCGACCACAGTCAATCCTTGCAGTGGTTTCACTCTCCCATCGTCATGTATGCCAACTCCACCGCCCGTACCCTCCTTTGCTTCTGGATCACTCTCCTTGCCATGATTGTACTAAGTCAGTCTCTCCATTACGAGAAATCCCTTGTCTTGCTAACCACCTCCATCTAGCCGTCTCCTCACCTGTCGCCGAGCCAGAGCCAGCACCCATAGACCCGAACCTCGCATCCGCCATCGGAAGCAACCTCAACCTTGGATGCCAGAATGGATGCCCCGCATCCAGCGCACAGCAGCTTGTCAGTTGTCCTGCCTCTTCTATTCCAAGCGTCTATGATGCTGATCGAACGAACCTCTTTAGAACACCAATGCTGCGCTTGGTTCTGCAGTCAGCCCGCTCTCCGTCCTTGGAGGGCTCGTCCTCGCGAGCGGGGTTCTTACCATTCCATGATCAGCAATCGCCATTGCCACACAGACATTTTATTGTAGCGATAGTACCCCTATATTTGATACCCAATACGACTAACACATGTGTCAATCACTCAGAGTCAGAGTGTGGACGGATTAGTGAGACTCAGACGTGCGGGCCCCCAGTTCGTCCATAGACTTGCATGATCAACACAGTTGCCCTTACACACACAAACCAAGAAATCCATTACATCCATATCATACGGTTCGTCAAAGTCGTCACTCGAAGCACCCAACATGAAACACAAGCCCATAAACCCAAGACTATAAAAGTGGCTTCTCCGACGTGTCAGGTGGAGACGCCTTTGGGCTAAAATTACCAACCACGTCAACACCGTTCGCGGACACACGGAACTTACTGCTCGAAAAAAAAACTCACCGTCGCACTCCACAGCAGTAGCAAGCTCTCGCAGACAACATCACTACAGCGACCCACGTCAGTACCATCGCTGTCAGGATCATCCACACCCCATTCCCAAACTGCACACTGAAATCCGCACCCGAGAACAACGAATTGATATTGTTCTGGACGCTGATCACAAGGGCCACGTCCACCGCGAACACGACGCTCCCGACGATCGCAGTCACGATGGCGATGATGAGAGCAATGATGGCGACGGCATGTGAATGCAAGAACAAGGAGAGGAGAAATACAACGGTCGAGAGCCCCGCCGAAACGAGATGGAGAGAGAGGATCACCAACAGAGCCGTCTCGGCCACGCTTGCGAGCGATGTCGAGAGTCCGACGTCGTTGAGGAAAGTCGTCGGGATCGTGTAACCGAGCTGAGGACCGTAGCATGCACCTTGCGCTATCTCCGAGTCGAACGCGCTACGAAAAGAATTAGTACTCGACAGATGAGAACATACATGGGTAGGTCTACTCGCTTGGTCGCACAAACGCCCCATACACCAAAATAGAGACTCGTGGCCGCATTCGAGAGGAGGTTCGCCGAATTCAACGCGGACACCTCGATGATGTATATCGAAGGTATGATTGTCAGCGACAGTCCGACCAAAAGGAAGAGTAGGAAAGCGGTGAAGAAGATCGTGAACGTCGTTAGAGATACCACGAGATGCTTTTGCAGTGGACGGGGAATCTTGAGTCCACACACATCCAGCGTAGACACCATTGTTTGTCTGCAGAGGAACTAGGCCTGCGGGGGACGGAAATGTGCAAAGAGGAACAAGGGGAGGATGGACTCAGTCTCGTGGTAGGTAAATATAGTCAGGGTTCGTGTACCTCGAGACGGTCTAGGCAAATCCAGCTGTCACACAAGAAGTACTAGTATCAACTGGGATGGAATGAGGCTTGATTGCATATTGAACCACAATAGGCATAATGAGCGCTGGCAGGGCTGCGGGGGAAGGGGGTGTGATATCGTCGCGCCGAGATGGTCCCCACTGGCACGTTTGCGAAGGATGCACTCGAGAGATACCCAAATGGACTTTGCGAGGGTGGGAGCTGACGTGCTGCGCAAGCCTTCATTTAGCTCGCCCATCACAAATCCGAGATTTTCAAAGGCCACGTACCTTTCGACGCACAGCTTTAAACGCTTGCCCTGATGCTGAGTGAAGCGTTATTATCGGGGAAACTATACTACTTTGAGCAACGTGCGGTGAACTTTTGATCACAGATAAGCACTTCGAAAAGGATTGACTCAGTCGTCGAGCCCCTGCTCAAGGTAAATCACACTCGGCCGGCAAGTACCGCTCTTGCCTTTGTGCCGCCGAACCATTAACTGAGCCGAACATCGCACAGGGACCCAGGGTCAATTATAGAACACCACACAGTAACGACAATATTCCAGCGGTTTTACACCGCGTCAATCATAGGTCATTGTTCCGATCCGCGACAACTTCTTAAATACCACTGAGTACGATTGGGAGGTCTCAGTGACTGCGTTCTGAATCGAACTCGCGATCGAGGGAAATTGTATTATGCGTCCTATTCTTGGTCCTGTTCAATAATACTCAGCGCCAATTCTCGAATATCCATACTATAACTTTGTTGTATAGCAACGACCTTATTCCCCCCGCGCCACGAGGCATGGGTGCGGTAGTTTCCTTTTGCAGCATATCTTCAGGCTTGTTGATCATTGGTCGTAATCCCTGTCATCCTCACTTTCCGCCGTTAGCCATATTTCTTCCGAGTCCCATAACCCAGAACGCTCCTTCACTGTCAATTTGCAATATTATTTATGGCACACCGTTCGCAGACAATATTCAGAATAGCCAAATTCTGTGGGGAACCTGTGCTCGGCGAGGCTGGATCTACAACAGGCTCTACCATCACCAAGTCATGTCGAGCGCGTCTTTCCCGCTTGTACATCATGAGCCACGCGCTCGACGCCATCATCACATGCATGGCACGCTTGACGAACTTGGAGATCGTTCCGGAATTCGCTTCGGAGCGGATGGTGGAGCGACAGGCAGAAGAAGCGTTTATGCAGTGGACTACGCCTGCCCTCTCCGAGGATAGACGTGGGTCTCGGGATTGGCGTCTAATTGGAGCGGTGGGCCGTGTTTGGCCTGGGGACGATGAGGTCGATGATTCGCCGAGGCGTGTAGATTATTGTAAGATACTGACTCGCCGTTTTGCCAAGTCCGATCCGACTCAGCCGCCAGAGATCTGATCGAGGACGATCGGAGGGACCTACTAATAGATGACGTAATGCATTCTAAACATTCGGGGTGTCGAACTTGTCAGCAGAGGAACTCCTAATGGCACGTTCGCCCTATAAATCATGCATTTTTTAATGGAGACGACGAGTGTGCCACCCGGGATCGAACAAACCATGCATCTTTTCTTCAACGCGTTCAAGAACACGGCTCAAACCACGAGCGCTACGCCATCACCGATCACCCCGAGTCCCGCGAGTGAGCGGTCCGACGACGACGACGACAGGCCCGATTTCCATCTGGACCAGAGCCCGCTCGAGGTACCTGACCCCATCGACGGTAATCACATAGACAACGCTGAACTCGCCGAACTCGTAGCTCAATACGAACATGCACCAGCCACCGCCTGGCTCGAGAGAGCCCGGTACCGAATCTGGCGACCGTCCGACCCTGTCCCACAGTCGTCGTTCCTCCCCGTTCAGGGGTACTTGCACACCAAGGCTTGGGTCTTTGCTTGGGGGAGACCCCTCGTCTCTGACAAGGCGGCGCTCAAGCCGACCGTGACGCAATTCATCGCATGAGTCCAGTCCCACGATCTGCGCCTCGTGTACTGTTGCGTCCCCGAGGAGATTGAGGGGCCGTTGGCAGACATGGGGTGGTCTACCGTCAGCTGTATCAGCGAGGACGTCATCAACCCTCAGCACATCCTCGAGATGACGCAGAAGGACGATGAGGGCGGGCATGGATCCATGGTCAAAGATTTGAAGAAAAACCTCAGGCGGGCGGAAAGAGCGGACGTGGAGGTCAAACGCATCTTGCGACAAGACTGGTCGGATGATCTTAGGTGGGAGATCGAGGATGGTATCGCAGCTTGG
Source organism: Boletus bicolor (assembly GCA_003316205.1). Classification (NCBI taxonomy): domain Eukaryota; kingdom Fungi; phylum Basidiomycota; class Agaricomycetes; order Boletales; family Boletaceae; genus Boletus; species Boletus bicolor. Next base: position 4,419 of record QFEM01013985.1, on the reverse strand, counting down.
AAGCACGCCCGTAAAGGCCTTCAGCTGGCCGCTGTACGTACGATTGCCCGATCTATACCATATCCCATGCTGAGTATTGTCAGACGTCCTTTGACCCATGGCTCGACTTCGAGAATCGAGAGTATTGGGTTGCCCTCCAATACGGGAGGGTAAGACCGTGGAACATGTCCAGAGTATCCAACTACTTACGGGTCTTGTAGGTGGTCGGCGTTTTGATCCTTACTCTGGCTGGAGATTCCCATGTCATTAAGAACGCTGCTCAATTCCCCGATGCACCGAAAGGCACATCTGAAAGATTGATCCACACAGTACTCCGAGATCTTCACGAGCAACACCCCGAGGACGTCGTGGATCACAAGCCAGGCCACCTTACGGTTACGTTCAACATCAGCGCATCAAGCGATCTCAGGCCAACTAGGAATATATCTGGATGGAAGTTCACGTGGCTCAGCACAACGTACAGAAAGGTTGCGCGGGGCGCGCACCTCCTCAATCGATGCGGTTTTCGGGTCAGTCGATTTCATAGCCGTCAAGTGCCTAACTGACCAGCGGTTTTCTTAGCGGAAATTTGATACGCTTGCCCAGCAGATGTTTGTGTGTTACCCAACCGAGGACGGATTTGGGTTAGATGGGATAGAGAAATTGTTGAAGCTGTTACGGCGTTGAGATGCTTATATCAAACGCTCTAGGGTCATCAGCGTAATCCAGCGTGAACCTAATGCGTACATTACATATCATTAGAGTATCGTTAATCGCTTCGCCAAAGTCGGCACAACGATTTGTCCAACGCTTTGCGTATCGACTTCTCCTTTCTATTAGGTGCGAGAGCGATGCAAGTGGGAATGTTTTCTGGCTGTTCGATCCATAAATGATGGGGTATCGGCGCCGGATCAGCATTTGAGAGGGCAGCAGAAAGCCTCTCAAGCGTAGACACATCTGGTGTCTGAAACACAAGTCAAGTTATAGGGTTAACGGTGCGTGGAAAAACATTCAAGATGAATGCAGCACACCTGAAGTACGACCTGCGTGGATCTGCGTCAATTATGCGTAGATTTCGATCCCTGAGGCTCACCTTGCGCATGGTCCTGAGGTCTGCCAGATAGTCAATCGTTTCTTGTCGTTCGCGCGTCTCGTGTAGAACCTGCCGGCGAAAGGCGTCAACGGCTGTGGAAAGACGCGGACATGTGAGTGATACGCTTACCGAGGTAGCCGCATGCGCCGCCTGGGCCATGAGTGTTCCAACACCCCACTTCTCTTTCTTTGATAGAGAATCAGTTCTTGCATAGGTCACTCTGACGATAACGTCAGCTTAACACAGACTCACGTCAAAGAGGTCCCTGCGTACGACAATCTGCATCACGAGTGGCTCAGCACTGGGGGTCTGCAATGGGGCAGCGTTCTTCGACTCAGAGTCAGAGGGTGACTTCAAAGGCCAGTGACTCCTAAAAAGAATTGCGGAGATGGCTTACGGAGGTAGTCACTGTTGGGGTTGGAGAATCCTGCAAAGTTTGCGGTTCCATCGCGTGAATTGTACGGAAACTTGAACGTCGTCTTGGTGAATCAAAGCCCGAAAGCAACGAAAACTTTGCGCTAAGATAATCGCCGCTACAGGTAATAGAGGAATATCGAGGTAATGGAAAGGACCTGAAACGCACTTGCATGCGCGCGTGTCTGAAGACAAGGCGCCTCCAACTTCAAAGTATTTTCGTTTCGATCATCTGGGGTCGTCGGTTATGTAATTGCATCGTACTCTGAACATCTGCATTTACCAGACGCAGTATGTATGATAGGGAAATAGCCATGCTTAATCGATAACCAGACCCTCCAGTACGAACTGAATTTAGCATGTAGCAACACCGTGAAAAATGACCGCGCAACTGGAGATGTGTATGTGACTGGTAAGCTAGGGGCTTACTTATGTCAACTGGTATAGCATGACATCTTATGTAACGTTCGTGACGACAGTGGCACGAGTCGAAACTAGCAACCTCCGTACTGTACTGTACAGATGCATACCTCTTTGTGGTACCACCACAACTTTCTCGAGACATTGCTCAGTGCTCCATACAACTTCCAATGAACTATTTCATTTGTAGTGGTATGCATCGATCATCCTAACGAAGACTAGACGTTTGATAGCGGTAAAAAGTCTCGTGATCTCGGCATAGCTGGAAGGAGTCTGTGGTACCATCAAAGCAGCAGGAGACGGGCAGAGAAGCTATAAAAACATGCACACGGTGCACCGAGATGAAATGCTGCTGAAGTACATCCAGACACCTCAATGGTCTTCGAAATAGCATGGAAAACAGGAGGTAAAGGAAACCAAGGATGGATTACTACTCCGGGAGAAGAAGGGACGACTCGAATTCACAATGAAGAAGCCCGGATTTCTTGCCATTGTGATGACGCCTGCAGCCCCCGTGGGGGTTATAGATAGCTGGAAGTGCGCGAGTGACAGGTCCTTGGTTGGGAATGAACCGAGGATCTGAACCCGAGTAGTGAGCAAAATGAGGTAGCAAAGGCTTGGGACACTGGACTAGGGGGGAAGCCCTCAAATCCGAGTTGCTTGCACGTCGGATAGAAACCAATGCTCAATTTGGGACCGTCAAAATAATCTGAGCGTCCGTTAACTTGGGCAGGAGAATTTCTGGGCGTGCTATGACAAATCCATCGCAGCAAATATGGTGGCTTGGAATGATAGAGCTCTGCATAGAATTACGAGCGAGGAAGGTGGTGGCAAGATCCGAGTAGCACAGATAAAATGGCCACGTTTGAAAACCCAAACGACCCACTAATGAGAGGAAAGATGGATGGATGGCATGACAAACGGCGGAGACGCATCCTGTGACTGTGGTACTGGTAGAGGAAGAGCGGAGTTGTCTCAAAGTTGTCCACATATTTTCCTCACGGCCATACTTGGCTTCTCCCGTCGTCCTCAAGCCGACAAAGTACTTGAACATATTTCCATCGCGCCCGGGGGTCGTTGATCTCTCGTCGAGTCCATGAGCCCGAACATGACTTCGGTTTCAAGTTTAACGGCCCAGGAGAATTGGCACCGCTCTAACTTGCCGTGTTCTGGAGGTCGTTTTTGAAGACCACGAACCCACTTTTACTCTCCTTCGTCTTGGTCATGGTGGCTTGCCCAATGATCGAATCACCGCACGGTGAGAATTTGCGAGCTACACCCAAAATTGATCCCAACACAACACGTACTTGATTCACGCTCAAGATCCCGAATTTCCGAGGCACTTGAAGCAGCAGGTGATACCTAGGCGACTGTACCCAAGCTGAGTCAGGATCCAATCTCAAAGGCTTGGATGTGCTGGGGATTCTTCGTATCACTTGGTGGGTGTCTTGCTTCGCTCTACTAAATCCCATCGGCGAGGGGGCGTCTTGGCTCAGGGCTGATCGGGCCCGATGATCCACGTCCCACTCCGATTCCCCTGTGGATGCCACTCGGACGCATTCGGCCGCCGTGTTAAGCATGCTCACGCAAGCGTGTTGGTAGGTCATCTTGACAGCTGTTGGAATAACCGCAAAGTCGCACTCTTGCAGATACATGCTAGTAAATGAACGACTTGCCTGGGAACTTCCCCTTTGTCACCGCAACGTGACGTGAATGTCCCCTGTCGGATGTCACGTCACGCTCGATTCATGTTGCGGTCGGCAGTACCTGCGTTGAAGCTGGCATTTGTGCAACTGTCTGGCTCTGACCGGCGAAAGGGAGTAAAAAGGCAACTTGACAGTGCATCATTTGATACAGAAGTTCACTAACCGTCGCCCTTGCGGCTAGGCTCTGCTGCCCACAAAGTTCGAAGCAAATTGTTGCTCTCGATCACGTAGCTAAAATTTCGCGGTTTGCACTCGCAGTCCAAGAGCCGACTTGTGTCCTATATCAACGACACAGGGTATATGATTGATGAAATGAGTTAGAACACGCACGGCAGAGTACCTACTCCCTTCCGCTACAAGATATCCGCACGCCCGAGTCTTGGCGGTTTTCATGTTTCTGTTTCTCAGAAAACAGTCCATGGAGTCGTTGAGTGCATAGGCATCCATTTTCGCGGGTCCAGAGTTGGTCCAGAGCCCTAGCGATTAAATGCTAATGGCTGAATCCATGGTTTTAGGCGACTTGCGCGTCAACTTACCCGCTTGCTGCAAGTTGGTCCTTTGTTCCGGTCCCATTTTGACGTCCACCAGGGCAGGGTCACCAACAACTCTTCTTTTGCGAGATCTCCTTTGTTCGAAATTTCGTCTATGGAAACCTCAAGGCCCATTGCCCATCGTTCTTCGGATTCACGAAGGTTTCATCCATATTCACAGGAAAAGGTGCCAAGGCAGGCGAGAAAACAGGTCAGTACGCGACTAGCTCGTTGCCAGTGGCAGGAAACTGAACGTCGCGTCCTCACCGAAAAGGAA
>QFEM01013962.1:0-19801 GCA_003316205.1 Boletus bicolor | reverse complement strand
GGTTATTCACCACTATGCCCAAACGGGGACTATTCCGAGTCTTTCAGCTCGGCTAGGTTTGTAGATGCATGATGCACTCATGCGGGGTTTCATAACTGTGACCGAGGACAGTCACAGCGTCGTCAGCGGGTCCCCAAAGACCCAGTCTGGCCGGGATTGCGTTCCCGTGGATGCTGCGGGAAACCCGAATGGCGATTCTAGGGGCTTCAGGTGAGTTGGACTGGGGCTGAGCGACCAACACGATAAACTCGTGCTGATGATTCAGAAACAGTGATCATTCCTTGAAGTGCGATGCTTCGGTAACGACGTAATGTCGCTCAGGGTCGAGCTTGCGAAGGAGGTCGCACCATTTATAGGGGGTGCAGGGCTGAGGATCATTGAAGACGGCTTGCATGGGGGACTTGGATTTTGCAGGCTTCTCAAGAAGGGAGAATTCGGCACTAAAGGGATACGAGACAGAGATGTATGATTCCATAGTGCACAGTTATCTGATGCCTGCTGAGAACGTTGGGTTCCGCACTTTGTGATATCAGTGGCTGTGTTATGTAAGCTGAAAGCTCTCAAAGCATCTGATCCACGATCGGTGTCTGCGAGTCAGCGTCGTCCACCTCGCATACGACACGCAACGCATTCTAGGTGAGTACATACCCTCCATGCCCGCCAGAGCACCTCCGAGGATACCTACAATTATTGGCCGACGCATTGTTTGTACTTTCCCACGACTGCTGCGGCCAGGTAAGAACTCGTCCCTACTCGTAACCCGCTCGGACTCCGACATCGCTTCTCTTCAAGAATACTCAAACGCCTGTCTGCGAGCATTTGTTCCAACAGGATCCGGCCCTCGAGCCTCGGTACATCCAAGTTCCACGTCCCCATTCCCACTTAGACGATACATACTGCTCCACCCGTCCTCCCTTTGCCAATTATGTGAGATTTGAAAATGTGCTCACAGTGACACGACCATCCGCCAAATCCGTCCGTTTCCCAAATACCCCGCGCGGAAAAATTCATTCGCGACCCCCCACCATATTTCGTGGATCGCCTCCTCCTGCGTCTCAGGCATCTCCATCCTGGGCGAATTGACGACATAACGCTACCGTCTACCAATTCCAAGGACAATCGGTCGTTGCGCGACACCAGTAGGTTTGTTTGTGGGGCTTTCGATGATGTGATTAGTCCCTTCACCCAGTGCGAATTTGCTATTTACGCGACCTGTACAAGCAAGAGGGGTGGAGAATCTCGTTCACCCTCTGACGAAGTTCCTCTTCGGTAGATACTGATACCCGTCAAACGTAGGTCTTTGCGCTGCTTGCGTCGCCCGGCTGCTGCCCTTCTATCCACCAGGGGCCCCTCAGCAGGGAGGGCTGCCAGACACATGTCGGTGCGTATGTTTGTGAATTCACCGCCGCATTTCGTGTCGTCGAGTTAGGTAGATTGAACTAGTGTCGAGGTTGTTCGTACCCCAGCAGTCTGAGTCGCAGACACCGCCAATTGGGTCAAGGCAGTAAGGGTGGATTCGATTGAAGGAGACGCATGGGTAGGTCTTGTGGCCCCTCACCCATCCCCTAGCTCGTTCTTTTCCCTGCGCACGTTGGTTTGCTGCGCCGTTTTGACTGTGGGCTACTCATCCCATCGTCCCATGCAATTGTACGCACAAGGACAATACCCCTTCAAACACGCAGGTTCTGGTTTCACATACGTACTACGGACCATTTGAGTGGATCGCTATGGTTGCTTGGAAGAATATTGGCTGCAAACGAAGTTGCCACGTTACATCGATATTTCCGAGCTGAGGGGTCCTGCCGGCAATCCGACTTGGACGACATCCTCCACTGCCTGAGTAATACCTCATCGCGTGCTTTGTACGTATCGCCGCAACCGTGACATGCCGGAACGTGAACTCCACGCATTAGATTTGCCTGTTCTGCGTTGGCAGCTGGAGTGAGTGCATGGTGGATTGAGAAATCGTTACACAACTTACGCAACCCTACAGCTGCGATTATTAAGTCGTTGGCGTTGCTGGAGCACGGCAGTAAGTCTCAGCACGACCTAATCTGTAGATACAAGACAGGACGAGCTCGAGTGACCGTATCGCAGTCGATTCGTTGCCGATCCAGGATTGCCATGATATGCTGGGTAGTACAACAGGATGATATATTACAGAAAGCAAAGCGACAAACGAGAACATGGATGACCGAGTCTAAAATAGCAAGAGCAAGGCATCCGGAAACAACACAGACGGACTCCTGCACGACGATAGGATGATCAGACGCAAGCTTGTATTTCGGTGTGGGATAGAGGGAAAAGCGCCGAAAGGCTGTCCGAGACGCACGAAAAGCCGTAATGCTCTGGTAGACTTGTCGAGCTGTGAGGAGTGATGTAAAGAAGATGCAGTTGTGTGATAACGAAGGAGAGAGCGCATCGGCATCGGCAAGCAGAGCATCAAAATTGCCAGGATCCCCATCATCCTCATCGAGTGGAGTGAGCGGTGCCGAGTCATCGCCCACAATCAGATCCTCGCATGGAAAGGCAGGATCAGGAAGGCACTTGAGCCATGAATGCACTGTCCGTCCGTCGGAAACACTCGATTGCCTCGGTGAGGGCGACCTTCCCCTTCGAGAACGTCGCAAATCGCCCGATAAATGTCAATTTGTGGAAGCTTGAACTGAGCCGAAAGAGAGTTTGTATCCAGATTCAAATTATCATGTAAAGCATACATACCTTGGCAGCGACACTCAATACTTCCTCCACTGAGCTACGAATCAACACCGTGCTCGCCACTTGATTAGTAAAGTGTTTGGGGTCGAGGGACTGAGCAACAGCGCAGTAGAGTATGTCACAACCGCATCGTCCTGTTTTCCGGAGCTCAATGCTTCATCACCAGTTATTTCAAGCGTGGATATGCATTGATTCGTAAACTCTAGTGGTGGGAGTTGAATACTTTGTCTTAATCCGCAATACGGAAACTCACTAGCAAGCCAGTCCATTATCAGCTTGTTGGCTCTGACTTCCTCGCTTACGGTGTTGGTGATCTCGAGAAGAATGAGTGAAGCATCTATTATGCGACCCTCGGAAAACAGGGCCTCGCATTGATGTTTCTGCTCGTGGGCACGCAGGATCTGGGAAAGGCTATCTGGCTCTGTGTTGAGAGTTGGTATGCTGTGTGTAGAGTTGCAGGGCGGCTTGTTCGAGACGCGCGATCCTGCTGTCTAACGGACGCGGATGTCAATGAAGTGCAGGTCAGGATGGAGATAGACGTACTCAAGCTCGTGTCCTGTGCAAGAATAGTTTCATCGAGGGCATCCTCGTTCTGACCGGCTGTGAGTTGGGAGTCAGCAGACCTGTCACGGAGTTGTTGAACGGTTTGTTCAAGATGCGCAATCTTGCTATCTAATAAACATCAACATCAACGACAAGCAGGCCTGGGTCGTGATGAACGCACTCACGAAGGGACTCGATGGTTCCACTGAGGCTATCCTTCTCCCGGTTGGTTGCGTGTTCGAAGTCGGAAAGCCGGTTATGGAGTTGCTGAATAGTTCCTTCAAGATGCGCAATTTTGCTGTCTAATGAACATGGATGTTAACAACACACGACTTAGGATTCTCATAAACGTACCCGAGCTCTCCGCCTGTGCACGAAGGGATTTTACTATCTCTTCGAGATCAGCCACTCCCATCTTCGTGGGTTGTGCGACCCGCTCAGGAAATATCTACAGCAGCCAACAGAGTGGTTCTATCTCACACAGAGGTATTCTTATGCAAGCGTTTACATCGTCAGAGTAGGATGAGGGAATAATGTCACAGAGACTCTGAAGTGTGATCATGTCCCCGCCCATCGCAAGGTAATAGTTTGACGAGATGGCCATGCACCAGACATTAACTGTATTCTGAACGACAGGTCCTATTTGCTTATGGGTCGCAGTGTCCCAGAACGAGACCGAAGAGTTGGCAGAAGCCGCGAGGAATGTGCCGTTGCTTGCCAGGGCAATACACCTGGGCTCGTTGTTGCTATGAATGGGCCATTTTAAGGGTATCGTCGCCGTGGACACGTCGAGATAGTTGATGTACCCATTGCGAGATAAGGCAAAGAGACGTTTGCTGTGGCTGGCCCAAGCGAGAGATTGGTTTGTTAATGAGTTGATTCTGATTGGGGCGTCGACAAGGAGGTGGCCGTTTAGAGCGTCATAAATCCGAACAGAGTCGCGACCGCACGTGGCAGTAGCGATGAGTCGTCCATCGGATGAGTATTCCACTCGCCAACGTCGAATCTTACCTTTCCAATCACCGCTTACGACGTGCTTCCCGTCAATAAGAAAGGCGACAGAATTTATGTTATCTTGATCATCGATTTGGATCCGCTTTTCGTGACCGTCGCTGGAGGAGGGTCTGTTTTCACTCGACTCTTGGGTATACCCGTCAACATCGCACTCTGAAGTGTCTCGCCAGAGTACTCACTATTGGTTGACTTCCCGCTTATGCCCGAAGACATACTCCATTGTAATTTGTCACCAGCTGACCAAATTTGTACCTATAGTTCTTGGTAAGCCTTATTAGGCACGGCGTAAAGCGGCGGTGCAACTAGGCTTCATCACGATCGGCTTGAGAGACTCGATCTAACTGATAATTGTCCCATTAGACAAGCTACATCATACTGAATCAGCTCAGCTGTTTTTCCCTAGGCGATCCTCAAGACCGGTTTCGAGATGTGATGGCCATCATGCTTGCACTGCAGAGAGTCGTTATTTCAATCACTCCTCTGAGCTAGGAATTCCTTTTCTGAAAATCTTCCTACTTGTTCTTTTGGTCATACCACCACGTCAGACTTGACTTGAGTCAATTTCTCGAAAGTAACCTTGAATGATCATCGTGCCTATGTATGGTTGCGCCAACTCCTTGTTGCTTGTCGTTGACACGCTTCAAGTATAATTATTTCTAGTTGTTCTGTTGCAGCTCCCCGAGTGACAACAAAGTGAGCCTCGACTGCTAGCGAGTATTGCAACATCAAACCAATGAAATGAGCTCGAACAAGTTGCGACAGGTGTTCTGTTTAAGGCCCATGACCGCGACCACTAAGAGGGAAAATAGAGAAAAGAGTAGTATCGACGAATAAATAGTGGATTTACTGTGCAGTCGAAGCCACCGTACATTGCCGACACTCTGAGGAGGGGTGTGATGAGAAAGTGGGGAATGCCTCTGAACGAGTCGGCAGACGCTCGGAGAGTGACATTGACAATGGTGAACTTCATGATCTCAAGAACTACTGCATTGTTTTTATTCGTTCAACTTCGCAGGCGCAGGTATAGCAGAAACTAATAGGAGTGAAGTAAATAGTGAATGTGTGTATTTGCATCCATCCAACGCCAGCCAACATCGCAACATCGCACGAGGTGAGAAGGATAGTAGCATGTTATCAGAGGCGTGTGCAGGATCTTGGTGAGTTTTATCATTCATTTTGCATGATGTCACTTTTCATGAAGTGTTTCAGCACCTGCGTGAGCGTCACAAGGATTTTCCGGCAGACCAGGGGGCGCCACCTGGTTCTCGCGTCGCCGCCATACTTCTTGTTTCATGGATGACTCAGGGGTGTAGGATTGTAATTATCGTTCTTGTATTGAGAATCGTTTGAACAGATTGATGTCTACGTTGTAAATGAAGTTCCTCGGATCCGCATCCACTGATTCTGTCCCGCCCACCACCAGCATCATCACTTCCGCCATCGCGACTCCAAATCCCCGCGCACCGTCCTACTCCCTCCTCGGCATTCGAGACTCCTTCTCCGTCTCCATCAGGACTTCTAACTTTCGTCGCTTTGTATCCATTGCTGGTCTCTAATACACGTCAGCGTGAGCAGTCATTCGCCCATCGCATGGTGCAATACCTCGATCCCTTGCTGTCAAGCTGAATGTGTGTCGTGCATGGCACGATCATTTGCCAGTGAGTATGACCTGTACTTGTGAATATGTATTTGTCCCTTTTCGCTGAAATAACAAAGTACATTCTAGTTGCGAACAGCGACATCGGCCTGGTGTTTACTTGGCGCAGAATTGGAGCGATCGAGGGCCCCCTAATTAGTAATTACTGAACCCATCGAACTTGGAGGTGACCAGTGACCGCTGCAGATTCGACACTGCGGAGTTCCCACCCACCTTCCTCGTCTGGCATCGAAGGTTCATGGAGACGCTTCACAAGTCGATAGCGTTTCTCCCATCATCAGCATCGAGGATCAAGTCCCTGCAAAGTTAACGTGAGCATCCAATTGTCATGAGTCCAGGCCATGCGTGCTATGTCCGACGGAGCTATCACGCACCTTCATGAACGTCTGAACTCTGAAATCCTCGGACTCGGGGCCTCGGGTCGCTTCGAGTCATCGCCATTCTGGATCCCCTGGTAAACTCGCTTGGATGAGTACAACAGGATCGTCATGCCTCTCATCAAGGAATATCGTCCGGTACGTTACCATCACTTTCTCCTTCAAGGAGCTCTGAGTCATCTAAGAAATACAATTCCTTGGCGGGACCGACCATGCACGCGATCACGTGATGGGTTCACAATTAGAAGTAGAGAGCTGATGGGCAATCAAGGGGAGCGCTTCCTGTGTTTTGATGGCGACCAAGGCAAGAAAGTCTTCCCCACTCACCGCCAAACACGCCCTTCGACGACCGCCGCTCGTCGACACCAACACACTCTCTTATGACCGCACTGACCCCTTCCACGCCATAAACGCTCTCCGCAGGTTAATCGGTTCGCTTGCTTCCCGGATCGGTGGGTGCCAGTACAGACTCACTCCGGACGAGCACAAACTCTCTCTACACCTCCTCACCATCGTCGAACCCTTTGTCGGGCTTTCTCCGTCCCGTCGTACCCTCACGCGCCAGCCCACGGAAATACTTGACGCCATCGTGTTTCATGTCGATTCAAAGCGCGATCTGCTTGCCCTCGCCCTCTCGTGTCGTCGTCTGCACGCCGTGATTGTTCCCAGGCATTATGATTATCGTGTCGTATGTACAAAGGCCAGCTCCCTTGGCCTCTGGAATCACCTGATCGTTAATCGTGCGCTCGCGCGCAATGTCCGCACGCTCGAGATCATTGACGAGCGGTCCTCGAAACCTCTCGTTCTTCCCACAGATATCATGAAGACAGAGACAGATCTAGAGTCATCAGATGACGAGCTCCTGTTGCATTCGAAACAAGATAAACTTTTGATCTCTGCACTCAACAAGATGACTGCGCTTCAATCGTTCCATTGGTCTTGTAATCATTCAACAATATCCGTAGACAATGTCTGGGCGACATTGATGAAATGTCAAACACTCTCCCGAGTCACCATTAGTGACAACCTTGTATTTTTGCCATATGCCCCCGATAAGGAGAAACCATCGAACCCTAAATCCGTCCCCGTGGTAAGTCTAGTCATCTTCATACCAGTCTTTTTTTCCTGAGCCATTTCAGTTACCCGAGTTGAAAACCGTTGCGTTGCAAGCCACCAAACACGTGTTCGGATCCACGAAAGCGCCAGTGCTGACGCGTATATCAGGCATGCTCACGAGCTGCCCTAATCTCGAAGTAAGGCAGGTGTCGGTTCGATGCGCATCATCTGACCATTGGTCTACCAGTCTCTGGACATTGGCTACGAGCACCGGCGCGGACAAGGCCAACGCCTTCCGGCAGCGGATAACTTCTTTCTCTGCTCCCGTTGGCCTGCTCTCCGTTCCCTGTCTCTCAGCAATCTCCGCTGCTCCTCCGCTCACAGCCTCGAATCCGCTTCCGTCTTTCTTGCCGCCCATACCAACCTCGAGGTCCTACACCTCGATCTTCCTCTCGACAGATCCACGTCCCCAATTGGAACCGGGATCGGCACCGGACCCACGCTCCTCCTCTCGTCGAACGCGCTCCCTAGATTGCGTGAGCTAAAGTGTGGCAAGACGATCGCGACCGCGATCCTGAATTGTCCCAGTGACTCCCCGCGTCCGTTAGAGGTCCTCAAAGGTATCACGCTTTCCGGATCAGACTGGGACAGCCCCTTCCTCGCCAGTCTCAAACAGTGTGGAGGCTCAGTGAGACGGGTCGAGCTTGTTGGATGGAACGACCTCGACGATATCAAACGACTGGTCGAGTGTGTCCCTAGGCTTACCTGGTTGGACGTGAACAAGTATAAGCGTACGCACGAGGGTTCAGAGCAGGTGTCACAGTCGCACGCGGTGCGGCGCAATGACGTGCCGTCGTGTAGGGTCGCAGCGGCTCCCACCGCAGGGCTGGGTGTCGCGACCAACGTGACCGAGTGGGCGACGGTCTTGGCCCCGCTCACAGAATTGACGACGTTCATCGGGATCAAGTTCTTCTACGAGGTCTCGACGCTAACGTTTGCCACGCTCGCGACCTGTTCTCCCATGTCCCTGTCTCCATCCGAACTCAGCAGGGTACGCAAGAACGACAAAGTCGCTGCGGTGCTTGGCAACAAGTGTTCAAAGCTGCGGCGACTGGAGCATTGGGAAGATGCCGGGGGGAAAGTCATTGTGCTCTCGAGGGACGGGAACGAAGTTAGATGGGAAGTGAAACGACTGAAAGTCTAAGTCGAGGCTGAATGTGTGAGCACGTGCTTCATTATGTTGTAATTATTTACGATGATCATGACCTCGACAGATATACACCTATGAATACCCTGATATCTGGAGCTGTTATATATTCGTTCGAAAGATACGCCACAGCTGGGTAAAGCGTACAACCAGTAACGGGGTGGCGGACACCCGAAACCATTTCTCGGCTCTCCGTGTAATTTACTGCTTGTCATCGCAAGCCGCAACGACTTTACAGTGCTAGCAGGAAACTATTTAGTGAATAAATGCCCAGTGCTAGTGCAGTAACAGCACCTCGATGAGCGGGGCTACGTCCAGTGTGATGAGATAGGCGTTCGGTCCAATGGTCCGCAAAGCATGGTTCATAATCAAAGTTATGTAAATTGCGAATTCTGAGCCTGCATATCAATAGTTGCATGAGAATCACGCTCGAAATGTTCCACATCGTGTGTGACGTTGGTGTCTTAGACTATACGTTGAACACCCCATTCATGGCAGGCGAGGCAGAGCGAACAGAGCCAGTGACTGTGATTTGGTTCTCGTGGCGCCCAAGCATAGCGTTGCCGTCAACAGCAAGCATACGTTCTTCGTGCGTCATGCCCCGATGGGCAAGAACAAGATGTCCAGGAAAGAAACTGGTCTTCATGAAGAACATCTTCGTGGGTTCAAGTTGTTTGCGTAAGAGGCTGTGATCCGTATACCGTCAAAGGCTCTCTGGGCGACATAACGTCACTTTATTTCGAGTAATTTAACATTCTGAATCTCCAAAGCAAGTCGCTATCAGAATCTGTGAGAGCACAACGCCAAGTATCGTACATATCATACCTCGAAATCAACGAACGAGTCTTGCCCGATCCATGGCCGCACCGATCCGAAGGCTGCACGCAAGGGGTGCCGCACCCTCATCTCACACGTACACGTGCAAAACACATTTTTGCCAGCGAGCGATAGGTGGAGCGGCACAGATTATCTAAAAAGCCTCGCAGCCTCGTGTTGGGGGCATTTCCTGTCACAAAGGACTTGCACCTTGGGATGAGGTCCACAGCCAGGCCGGTCTTCGCCCATACTCCTCCACCCGTCTCAAAAACCGAGTGGCAGGAGACGACCTCGACACGTCTTTGTCCATCGACAGCCCTCGGACACTCGACCCTTCCTTCTTCTGCCCCCCTCGCAAGATCAGATCGCACCCTCAAACTCGACGTGTGTCCAGGCAAGATGCGTTATAGGGATGGCAAGAGCAACAGTGGTGAGCTCCGATCTAGCACACGATCGCCTCCAACGTCGATAAATGACACTGATCTTCCCATCTTCCCATCGATGGACTGGTATCTCCTTGGTGAACGGAAACAAAGACTCGTCGTATGACATCGTCCCCGTGCCACCGCCACCACGCCGACCTCCGCGCGCACCAACGACCATACAGATCCTGCCTGATGACTTTGACGCCGTGACCCACGATTACGAAACGGCAGTGGCGACAGAGATATACCCGTACGATGGCGTGACGGAGGTGAAGAGTATCAAAAGCCAAGAAGATCAAGATGGGGAGGACGAGCCGCGATATAGTAGGGTGTATGGGGAGTGGGCTGAGAGGCATGAAGTTCATCGACGACAAGCTGCGATGCCCGCCGATTTCGGAAAGTACATGGAAGAGGTCACGAGGCGTCTTCAGGAGGTCGGGGTCGACGAACAAGGTAACTTGCTGGATACGACGATTCGGGCCCGTGGCGGGGTGGCTGTGAGACAGTATCAGCCGCCGAGGGAGGGAGAACGAGAAGGTAAGGTGAGCATGTGGCGAGAGGAAGTCGCGCGGAACGACGTCAAGTCGGACGAATTTGGGGAATCGTTGGTGGGGACAAACGACACTGTTCGACGAAGTCGTGAGAAGACGTACACCGTCGATCAAGGAACGGAAAAAGCCAGGGAAGTGGAAGTGAGTCAATGGCCATGTTGATATGCTGAGCAGCGATCGAGAATCGATATCTCATCACATCTACAGGCAACGCTGCGAAGGAGGCAATCCAGCGTCTCGCAATCGTACAGATCAGAGAAGGCGTATACCCCCGTAGAGCTGAACACACCTTGCACGCTCAAACCACAAAAGGTCGCGGGGACGATCGTGAAACGCGAAAAACATGCGAGAGACCCAAGTCCGACTCGATCGGAGAGGATATATACTCTGGCCGAGATCAACGCCCTCACTGGGCAGAGTATCAAGTATTCACCTCGGAGGAGGGGCGGCTTCACGGGACAAGAACTCCAACACAACAGAAGTACGAACAGCAGCTCACCTCTGCAGAACCTGAAAAGCAAGCACTCGACAAGTTCGCCTGCGCCGGTGAGAAGTCGGGCCTCGTCGACTTCGTCCGTCGAACGGGTCCTCGGATCCTGTCAGCCCTCGCTGCTGCATATCGCGCCGGTGCTGTCCAACCTTGGGATCCGGCGCCAAGAGCACCTCCGAGCACTTGCTAGGCTAAGGGAGGAGACGCGAGACAGAGAGATGAAGGAAGAGATGTTGAAGCAAGGTGTGACATTGCTGGAGTGGGCGATCTTGGTGGACAAACTCCAGGAATTCTGAGTACATCATCCGGTTCAAAATTCACCGTTACGAACAATGGGAGGTGAGTATGGTTGAGCCGAACCTGGATGAGACTCTTCACTAAAGCAAGCGTAAATCAGCGAGGCATGTCAAAACAGATAATACGAGGTCAGAATTTCTTGGCTCGCTCAAGAAGAGAATTCGATTTACTTTGATATGTACATCTGAGATGTTGGAGACCCGACTGTAACCTGAAAAAAATGATGTGACAAATTTGAACACCAACTTTTTACGTATACGGTATAGCTTGAACTTACCTCCCACGGCTTTTCTCTACGCTTGATCAACCCCGAACAAACATGAACTTTCTAGATGAGTCCCATGCCTTTCTGCAGGGCACCGGTCAAGGCAAGCTGAAAAGTCGAAAGTAGGCGGTCATTCTCATGAAGAGAGGCTAGCGTGCAAAGGACGTGGCGAAGTGTTTCCGGACTAATTTTACCCCTCAATTTCGCCCCTCTATTCCTATAGTTAGAACAGCCATTGGCAGGCGCAGTATGTGCTGCTCGGCGCTGGAAGGACTGCTGCGCAGTATTACGTTCATGGTGATCGACGCAGCCCAGCTGGAACCTATAGGAGCATAACTGTGGGCCTGACGCTCCGTATCAACCGAAACCTCCCTTTTCTTCTCCCCTCCATGATGTCATCCAAGACAAAAGTCCGGTTTAGTGAGTGATTTATTACTGGACAAATGTATGCCGTGTTTACCTTACTCAGTTACTATTAATGAACACAGGCATTAAAAGGGGGATAAAGTCATTGCGACACCACACAAACCCAGAGTTCTTTCCAGGTTGGCGGAAAAGTTCCCGAGAGTCTTCTAGCCCTTAGGCTCGAGGTCACCAAGCCCGCCGATGTGACTGCTGCATTTCCTGCGAGTCGGGAAAAGGTTTGGTCGCGTGACGTGGTTGTGAGTAACGCTGGGTTCGGTGTGATCGGGGAGGCGGAGGGCACAACCGATAACATCGCACGAGGTGTCTTTGAGGCGAATTCTTTGAGCGCTTCCGTGAAGAGAATAAGCCCATGGGGGGATGACTGTTTCAGGTGACGTCCTTGTCTGGAATCTGTCCATCGGCTGGCGCCGTGTATCCCTTGTGCGAGGTGAGTAATTATTGGGCAATGTCCGATAAAAGATGCTGATGCGCATTACAGCAAATTTGGTATGTCGTCGCAACCTCGTGGAAGCAAAGGCCTCTCACTCTATCCCAAGCATCATCAATATCTCACTTACGCACATCGTTATGGCATCTTGGCAGAAAACCACCCTCAAACTGGGACACTTTCGCACCAAGTGTCTCGCCGACAACGCGATAGCCGACCCCACCCATGCAACGTACGCCGATCCTTCGTTACCGACGAGGCAATGACGCGGCCTTTTCGCGAATCCTGATATGGTGTTCACTGGTGATCCTAACAAGTTTGCTGAGGTGGTGTATAGGGCAGCCTACTTGGAGGATGTGTTGATGACGGATTGAACCTTGAAGCGTCAGTTCCATCAGGCAAACAAAATGAACAAGTTTCGAACACGCACTTGTCGCTACCAATGTCGTTTCACCCCGAGCCGAGTATACAGTGTATCTCATTTAGAATTCCCTGCCGGTCACCATCACGCGCTTTGTCCTGGTTGAGATAACCAGACTCTGATGACACCAAAGCGATCCTAACTATCTCATCTACACGGCAAACGTACCGCAATATATATCCAAGATGAGTGTCTCGGGCACCGTTTCACACTTTCGCGCGACACCTGGGCATCTTCGAGCCGAACACCTTCATGCAGCAAAGCTGGGGCTTGCTACTGCTATTTCACGCACCAAGGACGCGGGGTCTGCCATGAATTCCCAGAAGCCCGAACTCGCGTCTACGGCTGCAGGCACGGACGAAGGCGACCTCGTATCTGCGCTTGCGTGCATGGCGATTGCACCTACCGCCACCGACCCTGCTTCGCATTGCCTCGGTCACGATCAGAAGAGCCTTCGTGTCCGTCTCCCTCCTCGGCCATGCTGCCGTTAAATACATCCATGGCGACATCGACCCGGACGCCCACCCCGAAAACTTCATCGCATTGGCACGCGACTGCCATTGAACGAACATCACGAAGAAAGGGACGAAGATTCCGGAGAGGATTTGAAGATGATTGACGCGCCGGTGGGGAATCTCAACTGTCGTATGAAGGCCAAGGATCGAGATGGTACCGTGTCATCTGCGGCACCCTGGATGCCAAGGCGGGCAAGGTGGGTATCCTCTCGGATGATACGGGATACCTTGACAACGGTGGGCATCTCAGGGATGTGTGACTGAGTGAAACGAGGCTGGATGATGAGGGTGATGCATTCACGTCGACAAGGTAATGAGAAACCAGGGTGACAACATACTGCTGTTGAAGATCATGGCGAGCGAGGATGCTATAGTACCAGGTGTCCACCGGGATTGGGTATCCCCAAGGATTATCCGCATGGGAGATTCGAGAGCAGCGGGCTTTCCGGAGAGGTGGGCAGTATGTGGCACTCCATTTTGGTGATGGCCTCTTTCGCGATTCAGTCGAGGGATTCACGACTCTGTCATCGACAAGGATGCTAATGTCATCAATGGCTGTGCTTCCACTCTCCTTTCAGAGTCGCGAGCAAAAAGCCTGTCGTATCCCTTCTTCTCTGCTTGCACTTGTCGAGATCCGGTAAGCTTTCCCGATCCATCCCGTGGGCTTCTCATCCAGTTCGGGGGATGACCACGTTCCACAGGTGAGCTACCACAAAGACGACCAAGCTAATCCAACCGACTTAGACCAGGGAACCGCACTGTACGTCATATATTGCTGCTAGGCGTTTGTGCTGCCCACCACAACCGTGTGTCCCAGCACGCCAGAGGACTCTCACATCCCGAGCAAACCGACGACCCTGGGCATCAAACAGAGGGCCAAGAATACCTTGGCGACATGGACCAAAAAAAGGCCAAATGAATACACGAGTCGATCATGAAAAATGTGGCGTAAATGAAACGACGGAGATGAACGACCCAACTTTAGTCGGATCCGACGAGGAAGGAAGCAGGAGTATGATTGACGTGAACCACCTCGACGACGTTTTCTCAACGCTTGTGAGAACGCGATCGTGATCGAGGTTGGGATTATGGTCGCGATGACGATGAGACCACGCCAGCGTCATGGGATCCAACTCTTGCAGTCCAAACGGAGACGCCCTCTTCACGTTTACCCATAAAGTGTAATAATCGGGGTTTGCCCGAGCCTGGGCGCATAGAAAACATCGCAGACGACCCTGCAAATGTCTTTCCTAAAAAAAAAAAAAAAAGAAAAGAATGATCGATATTGCTCGGAATATACGACGACGACGTGATATCGCACCTCGTTCACGTCCAAATCGATTACATATGACGACGAGCACGTCCCGCTGGTCGTCGTTCGTCTGCACTATTTCCGCCGACGTCTCGGACCGCCGCGTGCCCTCCATATCCGCATCCACATCGACCTCCTTTGCCCACAAGGGTCGCAAACGCATCGCCCAATAATTCAGCACTTCCCAATCCGGCTCCAATCCGTCGTCCTCGGGCATCTCTTCAGAATCTGTGTCATCCCCCTCTGGTCCGTTCCCACCGTCGGCAATCCGATCACCCCCCGCGTCCACGCCTCTCTCCTCCCCCAACCACGCATTCAACAACACCAACACCCTCACGCCCTCCCGCCTACAATACCCCGCCAACTCATACGGCCCCGCCTCGATCGAGCGCCACACACCCCCATCCTCGGCCACCCCGTGCCCGTGCCCGTGCCCGCGCACGTTCACGTCGTTACAGATCGCCACCGCGACGCGGCCCAAAGGCAGCGGCAAATCAAGCGCGGTGAACCCGGGGCCAGGACGCGCCCAGGTGAGGTCTGTGGTGAAGAGGTTGGATTTGCGGTAGGTGTGCAGGAGGTCGGGGGTGGCGTCGTATAGGAGGGCGGTGTTGGCACCGGGGGTGGGCGGAGATAGCGACGAGACGTCTGGTTCTGAATCGAGACGCTCTGGGAGGCCGGCTACGACGTGACAGTGTAGATGCCTGGCTAGCTCTGCACAAAACGTCGACGTGGGACCTGTTTTGGGGTGTTCGAGGTAGGGCGCGATGGACGGCGCGTCCGGGAACATGTAGCCTTTTTTTTTTTTGGTAGTAATATGATCGTCCACGAAAGGCCGCATCAGTAAACCACGTCACAAGAAGTTCGTCCGAAGCGCGTGCACAGTAACATACCACTAAAGATCATCTCGGGGAAACACACCAAATCGACCGATCGTGGTGTCAATCTGCTGCCAGATTCAGCGTGTCCGCGGGGACGACACGAAAGCGCGTGGAGCATACGGACCCTCGACACAGTTCGCGCGCTTTCGCGATGTTCGCATGTACCTCTCCGAGCTGTGCAACGTTTTCCGAATCTGCTCTTCACACCCGGGACTTCGAGAGCTCAAGCGCTCACCTTGGGAGCAAACTGGACCACAGCGATTCTCAATCTCGAAGAGGTTGCCATTATGTATATCGTCGTGGTAAACAAGTATGATCCGATTGCACCCGCGTCCTAAATGAGAGAATGTCTGCCTCACATACTACCCCACGAAAAAAAGCCCAGCACGATCCTCGCCACGGGCATGGAGTCCCCACAGAGGCACGCAAACCATCCGACATTCGAAAACCACTCGTTTGCGCTGATTCGTTATCGCCCCCTCGCATGACCCGCTTCCATCGTCCAGTCCGCACACAGAGTGCGTCATCCCGGACGACGACGACAGGCACCGTGACGTCCTACAGAGTTGGGACATGCCCCACCCCACAATGGGGGTGGTCCAGGACTCTGCAGGACGCCCTCGAGGGGCTAAAAATGACCAACAAAAACATCACCTCCCATCGTCCCAGAGAATCCAGATAGTGGAATACTGCAACCTAGTCGTACCAGTCCCAATCGAGAATAAAAAAAAATCGATAAGAAAGAGGTCAAAGGCCAAAAACACCTAGAACCAGAAAACAAGACAAATTATATGATATATAAAACCGGTGCCCCGATAAGTAGACAGCTGAAACAGACGTGGAGAGAAAGGAATCGGAAGAGAGAAAAGGAGGACTGGCAACTATGACAAACAAGCGACAAGGACAATGCAAACAAGAACAACCAGACGAGACTAAGGTACCCAAAACCAACGGGTCATCGAGTAACGTACAAAGCAACTGAACATTGGACATCGAACGACACACCCAACATGGGCGCCGCAGGGACAACAAACCGAATGTCGCAATCTACTCGCGAACCGGCCGCCCCGCCGGTTCCTCTCTCGACCCCGGCCGTGACTGTGCCTGGGACTCTTCACGCCCCGACGGCTGTGGCGGATACGCATTCATAATGTTCGCAAATGTCGCCGGAACCGCCGGTGCTGCCGACGAATTCACATATGGAGGTTGTTGCGGTGATAGTAGTGACGTGTTTGGCTTGGTATGCTGCGGCGGCGTCGAGCCGCTCGAAGGGGACGCCGAGTGGGAGTAGGCGTGTGATCTTGCGTTTGAGGGGTGAGAGGTACTACTGTTGGTATTGCTACTGTTCTGGCGTTTTGGCTCAGGTTCCTTGATAGGCGGCGGCCGATACTCGTGTATGCTCAACGTATCAGCAGGTGTAGGTGGCGGGAGCAAGATGGTCGTAAACGGTTGCGATTGCATATGCGATGGTGGCGGTGGTGGGTGTGTATAGGGAGTGGTCATGGTATCGTCGACAAAACCGTCGTTGGGCGCATTGGGATCGTGATCCTCCGGGAGTGCAGGAATGACGGCCGCGTGCCTACCGCCTAAAGGTCTGTGTCACATCGTGTCATAATTAGGAAATGAGATGCGTGCAAAAGAGGAGGGGCCATAAAGAGTTGACGATCACGAGAGAGGACAAACGCTCAATGGATCCCTCGGCCTTGGGCCATACAACGAAAACAGCACCACGTCTCATTTACCCAGTAAAACAGTGAACACGACTCACCCGCCCTCCACAAAGTGTTGCCAGACGTAATCGCGCAACCGATCGGCGTTGGGAAGTTCTTGGATGAGGTGTTTGATGGTGTTTTGTCCAAGGCCGAAAAAGTCGGGCCCAGAGACAGAGTTGGAGTGTTGGCGATTACGGATTGCGTTGGCCTGTTTGACGATCGATGACCATGCTCCTGTTGCGGTCCCAGCAATCATCGGCCGATCAGGGACGTCTGATGCCACTATCTGGAACTTGGGCCCATCTCCTCCATCGAGGATGGAACAGTGATACACAGCATCGGTATTAGGGTCCACCGTCGAATGGTAGCGTCTAGATCGTAGCGTCAGCTGGGCGTGCGTAGATGACAGTAAGATCGGCTCACCTAGTCACCTCGTATCCGACAGGAAAGATGTACCGTTCGGTGTGAAAGTGCTCTCGCATGCAGACCTCGCCGAGATTGATGACAGTCATGATGCCCACGTTGAGTGGTAAGAGAGGACGATTCTTCTTATCGCGCGGCACGGTTGGAATGCTGAAGCTCTTGGAGGTGACTGTATGCGCTTTTAGACGTTTCGGTTTGGCATGTCGTTGTACATCTGACGGCCGTGACGCGGATGTGGCAGGCGATGCAGCAAGTAAAGGGGATTGTACGGGGAGTGGGGAGTTGGCTGGAGGAGGGGCAGAAACAGAGGGCTGTGCACCGTTTGCAGTGTATGGACCCGACTGGTACGGATGTTCCTCTGGAGGTGTCAAGACGGGGGACAAGGGCGATGGCGGACGATGATTGACTGAGGAACCCGGATCCGATTCGGTGGACGGTTTCGCAGGTGGTTTGAGACGCAAGCGAGTCCCTTTATTAGAAACGAGGAGTGGGGTACCGCTCTCTGTGGGATGCTGTGGGACGGGAGCCAAAGTGAGTATGGGCTGGGAAGGAAGGGGTGGCACGACGGGCTCCTTGCCCTTGGCGGTCGCCCGTGCACGCTTGGTCTGTCGACGAGCCTGGCGGGCTTCGTCCTCTAGCTGTTCGCGGTGTTCCTCGTCTGCCCGCTTGCGAGCCAATGGGCCGAGATACCGAGAGCTGAGCAAGGGGTCGATGGTGTGGTCCTCTGCGTCGTCTTCCACCATTGCTTGACGCAGGTTGCTGACAAAGGCTGCACGAGTGCGAGTAGAGAGGAGTGAGCGAGGAAATGCGCTGGATGGCGGAAAGGGCAGGGCGGGTGTGTTCGGCTCTGAACGGGTTTCGAGTTCGTGTATTCGTTGCAGGATGAGGCTGGATATGTACTAAGCGAAATGGCAGCGATCGGAGAGAATGGGACGTACTCTCTTTCCTCTCGGAGTTTGACGTTTCGCTCGCCGGAAAGTCTGAGTTCTGCCTGTGTGTCCTGGTGTCTCTGATGGGGTATCCCGTTGAGCGTCATCGCGGAGTGACCAGCGAGGACTCGACACACCTCTTCGAGTTCAAAGTACCGTCTTTTGAGTTTTCTGTACTTTTCGAGGACGTCTTGGTTATCTTTGGTGGTCTGGGATGCTGATGGCTGTGAAGATGGGAGGAGCGGGGGAGGTGGTGGTCCCATGACGACGTCTCTGTCCTGTTGCGGGCCCATTGTTGTTGGTGTTGAGCGACGGGCGGGGGGACGTGTGAGAAGTTACTGGTTGACCCTTTCAGACGCGCGCAGCTCCCAAACACGACTACACAGCCAACGCCCTCCCAACTACCACTCGGCTAAGTCTGATATGTCTCAACGCACAGACGACCCACACTATCACTACACACAACATCCTCGACACAACTTTGTCAACGAGGAGGAGGAGATTGTCAACACTTTCTCTCTCTCTCTTTTGTTGCAGTGGAGAACCACTCAAAATGCGAAGAATCTACCACGGCGTTGAGTCTCCTTCTCATCAATTTTTCACATTCCATAAACGCCCGATCCTGGTTCGCTATTTCCAATTATGGAAACCCTCCACACGCACAGAATTCGTTGTCGACCGAGCTACAGAGCACAAGCCTCCGTAACTTACTTCGACCCCGATTTACGCACTCGCGGTGACCATGTCGCCGCATCATATTTGCATGCAGGGCGGGTGAACCATACGGAAAGGCTTCAGATAGAACGATGAAACCTGCTCTTCTTCGCTTGTGATATCACCCAAGGCTACACTACAAATAGCCGAACACGTGAAACCCAGGTACGTCGGTCGGTTACTTCCGACGACATACTTGCACCAACGAAAGTAGGCATCTCAAAGCTCAGATACTCCGTCTCAAAGTAACGATGATAAATTTCTCTTCTCTTCCTTTGTCGATTTCTGTCAGCTTGCATCTCATGCGCATCGTTTGATTGGTGGAATATGACCACAGATCGGTTCGTACCCAGGACGTTGCCGACGATGGTACATATGGACTCTCTGGGGCGGATTAACCTCATTCAAGCTTATCCCAGGAACCTACACGCTGCTACGTGGTTTTCCAAAACCAAGAACGATGATCGTTTCAACTCAAGCCCCTCCTACCCAATTCCATAGTACAGAATCTCGCATCTTGCATTCACCCTATCCCACGCATGACGCAAGCCCCACTATCCGAGTCACGTAGCCCTGCAATCACATCGTAGGTTCAGGTTTACATGAACAAACGACATGTCATCCACAC
>QFEM01013955.1:0-10678 GCA_003316205.1 Boletus bicolor | reverse complement strand
GCAAGGCGGGTCAAGTTGGAGAAGCTGCCACAAATGGCCTGTCTCACGGTGACGACGAGACAACAGCCCAGGAACTGCGATTCAACTCCGAGCAGGAGGAACTCAAGCGGCGATGGCTGATGACACGACAGAAGCGATGTAAAGGCCGGAAAAGACGTCCGGCTTTCTCGTCTGAGTGGACTTGACCTTCTCTAACCGAACAAAAAGTATATATCTAGCGTTGAGATGTGGAACAAGCAGCGAATTGCAAGCGATAGATGTACATTACGCCCGGCGGGCGTGTGTTGAATGACCTGAGTCCACCGTGAATAAGAACAAAGGTAGGCTCGCGGACTTACTCAACAATCGCTCCATGGACAGGATACGAGCCTGAGCCCACCACAGGTCCCGGCACGAACAATACCAAGTAACTGACGGAGCTTCGTGAGCTTGGACCACATGACCAAGGACAGTGTTTGCTGTCTCCCGCTTTGATGTTTCCTCGACACATATAAAGCCCCGCACGACTAGCAAAAACCTTCTCTGTCACATCTCTCCTTGATAACCTATCGCTTGCCAGTTCCTAGCATATTGGCCGTCAAGATGAGGACGGCCACCGAAGCCCTCCTACATACACTGAACGAGGTCGAGAACCACCTCCGCACTACGCACACTTGGCTTGCAGAGATGTCAAAGCAAGACTTGGAGGTGCAAGCTTTCGTCAAAGCATGGACCGTCCCGCGCGACAGGTACGAAAAACGCGTTGGTAAAGCCAACGCATTTTTTGGACCCATGGAGTGGGACGAGATCATGCTATTCGCGCAGACGGAAGGGCAAGAATGCGTGCCCGACCCATGGAACTTTTTGTGCATGCTCGAGCACCTCTCAGACAAGTTGCCCGCCAAGATGGAGACTTTCAAGGATGTCTATCGCCACATGCTCATTGCGGGTGAGTTATGCATTCTTGACAGGAAGGTAGTCGGTTGATGACAATTGTCAAGTCGCCGAAGTGAGGAAACTGTTAGAAATGGGGATCCCGGATAACGAAGCAGAGTCATACCAGGAAGAGTTCCAAGAAAATACTCTCTCCCTCACGAATATGATTACGGAGGTACAGACAGGTATAACGCAACAACGGGATAAGGCGGTCGAGGTATTGCAGCGGTTGGAGAAAAGTCGACGTCCAGTTTGCTGCGCCGAAGCACGCAAGGCAAGTGCTCTGAGTTACTTCATGCCCTCTGGTGAAACTGACCGAGTAGTGCAGTGTGGTCCCCAGTGCTGGATATAGCAGAACCATATGTGGCAAGCCTCCGTCCTTTGCACCTAGACCATGTGATCTGTGAATGTGAACAAGCCGTGGGATATGAGAAGGGTCACCGCAAATTGTTATATGTCAAATGCACAATTCAGAAGACACGACTGACGAAAGCATGCACAGATAGAAAGGCGTGAGATGGACCGAGGCGGCCTCCAATGTTCACCACTAGACATGAAGCGCGCACTGAATAACAATAAAGGATAGCACGCAGTGTCAAGTGAGGGCCTGAGAGCATCATATACCAGCATGTCACAGACAATAAAAGTACACAAAAAATGTGGCCTGTCAGCGTAGATTCAGCGCTGTGCAACTGGCGATTAGTGAACGAGACCGTACTCGTGGGCTATCACGTCTTTCGCACTACGATAGGATGAGATACGGGCAAATAAAAATATTATTGGAGTCTGAAAAATATGGTCACTATGGGCACGCTGACGACTTCAATGTGAGACCCTTTACCTCGCAGATGACATACAGCACTATCTTGCGCGACGGATCAAAGGCTTGATACCAACTACACGACTCATTCATGCCACCAGAGGTGAAGGGAAGGACACGATACAATGCGACAAGACATGTGTCGGCAGAAAAATTAGATCGGCTTGATTTTGAAGTGGAGAGAGATGAGAGAGAAAATGAGACACTGGGCAAGGGTCACCTAATGCTCGGGGAAGAAATGTGAACACATACCTTCAAATCCTGCACTAGATAGTAGAAGACGCGAAGTCCTTCCGGGTCTTCGCTGTCCTGGATATCAACCAGGGACCCGATTTTTGCAGTCTAACCATTGGTTAATACAGTTCTTCGCTGGTCTGAAAGGTACGAACCTCGAAGGCGATGTGGTCATTTCCGATACGGATTTCAAGTTCTTGCTTTCCGACGATGTTCTTTTTTGGCCAGTTTGTGTCATCTTCCCTGCAGCAACGATGAGCGCGATGGTGACACACTGGGTAGATCATGTGCTTACTTTGTGATCTCGCTGGCTTCGACGATATGCTTAAGCTCCTTCACCACTAATGGCCCAACCCACACTGGAAAAGACGCGATAAGTCGAGTGGGGAAAGAGGGTAGCGCAGCTCACTCACTTTCTTTGCGAATGAGACTGTCATTTCTGTAGTTTGAGTTGTTTGCGTATCGCAGACGACCATGCGAGTACTCGAATTCCAGGAATTCGTGTCCATGTTTACCTGAATGGCCTGTACTACATGCAATGTTCAGCCTAATGCTGTCTCGACAACGCCAATACATACTAGTATCTGGAGAAAAATTAGCACCCTTTATACCATACACAGCAGCTATACATACCTCAGGTAGAATGGGTCCTTGTCGTGCGAGCTCATCGTGGACGATGTTGAAAACGTTGAACATGTTTGGCAGCCTTTCGAAGGATACTAACCCGTGAGCAATCCGGGAATTCCCGGATCGAGTGCAAAGAATCTCATTTCCTCCGAGTCATCTTCTTGCAAGTCGCATCAATATGTTGGCCCGTTCGTCGCGAACGTCGCGGACAGCGCTGGCGAGATGGATGCGGTATAACAGCAGTAAATCTTTGTACGTGTCCCTTTCCTCGTCCCACAGAGCCGCACCAAACCTTGGGTAGGGCTGCATCACCCCCAAAGACGGACGAAAACAATGAAGCACCAGTTGTGCTGTCCGAGGCCGACATTGCCTCCATGATCATCCCTGGCCGAGCCTTGTACCCTCCAACGACAATTCCCCGTACACACGCCATTCCTGTCGCCGAGATTCACTTCCGGTCGCACCATCATTACCCACTTGACCTCTTTGCGCATTTCGCCGGGCATGCAGCGAGTGCGTTGGGTATCCCTGCAACGCGTCCTATACCACTTCCAACACAGCGTTCGATGTGGACTGTCCTCCGAGGACCGTTCGTCCATAAAAAAAGTCAGGAGAACTTTGAACGACGTGTACACAAACGTGTCATCAAGGCATGGGATGCAGACCCGGTCGTTGTGGATAGGTGGGTGCGCTACCTGCGGAAACACCAGATGCCAGGCGTTGGTATCAGAGTCACAACGTGGGAGAGGGCGCCGCTGGGTATTGGCAAACAGATATTTGAGCAGGCGATGGAGAAAATACGCCGTGACCCTGAGGAAATCAAGGCGCTGGCGGAGAAAATCGTGGAACAGGAAATGTCAGCAGCTAGCGAGGGACGGCAGTTGCCCACAGAAAAACCAACCAACCCCTAACGCTCGTGATTCCTTGGCATTCTCACCGATATCGCATGTAATTCTTGTCAATAATACTATTAGAACTGGCACAAGCTGCGGCGGAAGACCTGATGTACAAGGGCATATGTATAAGAAGATGGTGAAGTTGACGACAGGTATCATCATTGGTGATTGCAGCCATATATATACTGCAAAACAGCTGTCACTTTTCGAATTGATCTTTGACATATTGTCGGAGTGTATTCATTACTTCGCGTTTTACTGCCGGAGGTACGCTGGCTGTAGTTAGCAGAATGAGGCATGTTATACCGGCCCTGGTTCAATGTATGTTTACCTTGTGCGGGAGGGGATATATCCTCTAATATCCCCCGAAAGGAAAGCGTATCCATCGACCGTGCCCGTTCTGTAATTGCAATCATCAGCTCGTCTTTCTGGCACGTACCCAAGGGAAGCCAAGTATACCCTTTGCACGGTGACGCATCTCATCTACCCATCCATGTTCCGAGAGCTTAGACGAGAGGAGACGCAGAATTCTGCGATCGGAACGACGTAAGACTTGACATCTTGTCGGGGAGAAACCAAAGTGCACCTGTCCCATTCTCCACTTTCGACCATACGACGGTGAATTTGGGCATAGAATTCGTCTGTCTCAGACGTTGACTTGGACATGAGTGGCACGCCCTCCCACTAGAAGGCCAGCGGTGAGATTCTGGGTTGGTTAACACCAATCAAGGAGCACGCTGTGAGCAAGGGCCGGGCACTAGGTTGTGCTACAACGAAGTGACCATGTACTGACTTACGCTATGGCGATCACATATCGTGCCACAAGTATGCCAAATATGGAGAAACGATCTGGACATCCGCTTGACCGATTGTCACCGTGCCGGGGTAGTAACTAGCGAGGAGGAACAGCAACTGGCAAGGTTGTCGTTATTCCAACAGCCCTCAAGCGCAGAACGATCGTCTATTTCTTTGAGCAGGAAAACACACTACAACATACATCACAAGGACAGGACAAACGGTTCAGGAGAGATACAGGAGGGTAGGGTAACAGTTTCCATGCGGTTAGCAAAACAGAGGTGAGCAATGCGACGTCTAAATGTGAGGACAAGAACGAAGAGAATAAAGTTAAAGGCGAGTAAAGGGACGAAAGTAATATGAACGGGGTCAAGGATCTCAATCAGAGTGCTTGCTGAGCGCGGCGGTAAATTTCATCATCTAGAAAAAAGTCATCGTCTCCCTCCATATGAGTGCCTTGGTGGCATGCAGCAGCATGTTTCCACCTGTGCAACTGAGTTCACGAATATTACAAGCACCTCGTTCGGTACGTACCAATAGAGTTCTTTCACCTACGGTGCATTCAGTCAAACGGCTATCCCGACAGTGAACGGTTGTAACGACTTGCCTTGATATCTATATTTTTGATACTTTCTACAAGTATCCATTTCTTGCATTTGTGGCATTTCCCTTCCTGTATACTTGTGCGCTCGTTCTTGGCCGGATTTTGACGCTCGATTGTCCGGAAAGCGGCCGGGGGAGAGAAAGGGCGGGCAGAAACAGAGGAAATCCCTTGACAAGTCTAATGAAGGCTGCGTGCGTCTAAGTAGGAAAACGTACCGTGGGCGTACTGCAAATGGTAACTAGCGCAGTGCTAGTTTAGTATTTTTACCGATGGAAGACTCGACTCTGTCAGAGGCGTAATGTGAGCTAGCGAGGTGAATGCGCTATCAGACACGTGCCACTTGTATGCAGAAAACTTCATCGAGAGCCAGACGGCTTCGCCCTTACCGCCACGAGAGGGGCTCTCGATGCAAATTGGGCAAACACCGACTTTTGTGGCTCCGCATCCCTTCACGAAACGCGGTGTATACAAATCAAGAGCATCTCGGGGTTCGTTATAGATCCCCGCTGTGTGCTTAGAGTCAGCTGAAAGGAGGGGGAATCTAGGAGGATACGTTCGATCATGAGCATTCACCAAGTTGGCTTCCAGTGAACGGAACGAACTTTCCGTCAGCCAATCGCAGGTAAGAACTGACTGGAAAACGCAGGTAGAAAAGAGAAAACTGTGGATTGTAAGGTATATTAGCAGGAAGTCGTCGTCGGCTCAACGTCGAATTGGCGTCAGTGGAGGTTGGTTGAGGAGCCCTGGCGGATCGAATTTTCTTGCGTTTGATCGGTATCTCGTTACCATCGCGGTTTCGTGGGGTTCTCTTCCGCTTGCATCCGGTAGTGCCCTTCGCAGGCTGGTAATCCGAGTCGCGCGAACGAGAAGAGCTTCGGGTCGATTGAATAGAAGAAGAATCTCGGCCGGAGCTGGGAGGCTGATCCTTATACTGGCTGAGGTCATTGGGTCTCTCTGCAGTTGGAGAGGTAGGTGGAGAGCTACTTCGCAAGTCGAATCCACGTCCGAAGCGTCCGGAGTATTCGGGAGATGAAAGTGAAGTGAGATCTGACAGATCTGACAGAGGTGATGAGCGATCTTGAGATGACAAGGTCGAATAAGGGATATCATTTTCGGTAGTCGCAGATTCATCCGCCGCTGCAGATATGAATCTATTGATCAAGGAGACTCGTCCCACTACATCCTGGGAATCCTGGGAGGTTGGGTCATAGTCAGTCCTGGGGGTTCCAACAGCGTTCGAAAACACTGGCGAGGAGAACGAAGAATGGTAATCCCTTCGGGCGACGGGGGAAATTTGAGTGTTGATATTGCACCATTCACGAGAAAAATCGCCAACAAATTGTCGCTCAAAGGGAGTGCTTCCCGACCCTTGAGAAGGCGGTGATATTTCTGGAAAAACCAAGGAGGGAACTTTTGATACTGGTAAAGGGCTCGGGGAAAACACCATTTGCGTGTTTACCACAGAACGGGACGATGTCGAGGGCGTGAAGAAAGAGCGCGGGGTACTCGTGATACGTGGATACGCATCCCAATACGTAGGCACATTGGGACAAAGCAATCTGGAACCACCATGTGCTCGATCGGGTGTCATAGTGTCCTGAGTAAGCTCCACAAAGGGTGAAGCCTGATAGAGTGTGTATGTGTCCTTGTACAAGAGTAGGTTGTCGGCCAAATCGCTGCAGAAAACATCGATGGACTTGGGCATCATTTACGCTGTCGAAATATGATCAGTAGGGGAAGTGTTCACTACAGCAATATTCTCTGTTCTCACCTGTCGAAAGTAAGCTAATAATCTGTCCTGAGCAAGTCGAGACGGAGAAGAAGATCACTGCCAGCGTCACGGAAATTGAATAATTCCAGCTCCGGTGAAATCGGCATTAGATGCCGAAAACCGCATCGGGTCTCTACCATTACGCTCGTTTGGACAGCCTGGCGCTGACGCGCAGAAATGATTCTATTCAACTTACTCGCTTCTAGCGCGCTCTTTCTGGCCTCGATTCAGCATGTCAAAGCTTCTGCGCTAACCACCATCATTGCACCAAATGAACGCCTCTGTTTTTACGCCGACGTGGACAAGGCAGGAGAGAAGATCGGGGTAAGTACTTCCACCTAGCCACTCACCCGAAATGCTGACCTGTATTTCTAGTTCTACTTTGCAGTACGTATTCACTTGCATAGTTCAAGTCGGGTTTTCTGAGCGTTACGCCAGGTTCAAGCAGGAGGTTCATTCGACATTGACTTTGACGTCAAAGACCCTAACGAAAAGCTGCTTCTCGATGGACGACGCGAGCGTTCAGGAGACTATGTTTTCACTGCGAACACTGTCGGAGAATACTCCTTCTGTTTCGAAAATGACATGTCCACGTTGACCGACAAGCTGCTCGACTTTGACATCATGGTCGAGAGCTCACCACGGAGAGAAGTTGCAGCCAAGCCTGGTCAAGTTTCGGATCACACGAGCCCAATCGAGGAAAGCATCTACCGCCTTAATAGCATGCTCATGAGCATCAAACGCACCCAGAGACAGTAAGTATTCCGTTGCACCCACGAGAATGCCTCCTTATGTAGCCATAGCTTCCACACGCGAGAGACACGAGGTTTCTCTCTGGTCAAATCCACCCAAAAGTAAGCATGTAGTCAGCGTAGCTTTTGCGTCTAATTCACGACGCACACAGTCGCTTATTCTGGTATGGCGTGTGCGAGAGCTTGGCTGTCGTAGGAATGGCAGCGTATGTGATCCGATTCAAGAATGATCTAACAATCTCTGACCATAGACCAGTTTGCAGGTATATATTCTGCAAACATTCTTTACCAAGACGGGTCGTCGGTACAAAGTATAAGATATTGGACCTGACTTGTACCTCTTCTCGTATCTTTATTACCGACCCCTAGTAGTACACATCTCTAGAAAAACAGCATCCGAGTGTACTTACCTTAGCAGCGTTTCGCTTGACAGGTGAGATAAGATAATGAGATAACTTCGTATGTATAGAAAACCTTCGAGATTGAAAGCGGCCATCAGCTATCTCGTATTCATGGCCAACGTGCAGACACAAACGACCATCATTCCACACAACCAAGAACCGTATGTAACCAGGACATATCCAAATGAATCTGAGCTCGATATCAAGCTCCAAAATGCTGCACTCGCCCAAGCAGCTTGGAGGAAACGCGCGCTCTCGGAGCGTATCGGGATTGGGCACAAGTTCGTGGTATGTGCGAAGATATCTCACATGATATTTGCGTAGATTGGTTCGCAGTCGGTGTTTAAGGCTATCGAAGACGACGAACGGAAAGCCCTCCATCTGGAGCTCACCCTGCAAATGGGTCGGTGCGTTCGCTCCACAGGTCTTGGTCTGCGAGATACAACTCATTCGGATCTGATAAAGACCCGTGAGTCAAGTCCCTGGGGAGATCAGAGGCTTCCTGTCTCGCGCGGAATACATGCTCTCCATCGCGGAGTCCTGCCTCTCGGATGTCTCTCTCAAGGACACCGATGTGCCTGGATTCAGACGGTACATCAAGCGTGAGCCCCTCGGTGTGATCTTCGTGATCGCTCCTTGGAAGTAGGCCTTAGCTATTTCTCTTATTCCGTCCCACACTGATCTATGCTGTCGCACTGCAATCCAGCTATCCGTATCTCGTGACCATCAATTCTGTCCTTCCCGCTATCGTGGCTGGAAATGCAGTACTACTCAAGCCCTCCCCACAGACGCCCCTGGTGGCAGAACGCTTCGCCGATGCACTTCACATGGCTGGTGTGCCAGAGGATCTTGTGCAAGTCTTGCACCTCTGCCCCGCGCTCACCTCCTACATGGTCCAACACAAGCTGGTGGACTTTGTCTCCTTTACCGGGAGTGTCGTCGGAGGTCGGGCCGTGGAACATGCAGCTGTAGAAGCTGCTGGGTTCAAGGGTGTTGCACTCGAGGTACCTTCAAGAGATTCTGCAGGTCTTGCGATGGCTAACTTGAACTTGCTGGCAGCTCGGAGGGAAAGACCCTGCGTACGTTCGTGCGGATGCAGACATAAAGTACACCGTCGCAGAACTCGTGGATGGTAGGGACTCGACACGATCATTTGCATTTCTTGGCTAAGATATTTGTGTGAAGGTGCCATGTTCAACTCGGGTCAGAGCTGTTGCGCTATCGAGGTAGGTCGATATCACAGACACCTCTTCGTCGGCTCAATTCGCTGTCAAAGCGTATATATGTGCACGAATCCGTGTATGACGAGTTTGTAACACAATACGTCGACCTCGTCAAGGTGACTATTCTTTCTTCCAGGCCTTGATTCCTGCGGAGCTCACACTCCACGCCAAAAGAAATACGTCCTGGGGGATCCCACCAAGCCAGAGACTTCCCTTGGACCAGTCGTCAGTGTGGCAAGTGCTGAGAAGATTCGCAAACAAGTTGCAGATGCGGGTGAGGATTCCTGGTTCCTTGCAACCGCGTTGACTTCTTAAAGCATTCAGTCAAGGCGGGTGCTACGGCTCTCATTCCCGAGGAACTATTTCCGATAGCTCAACCGTGAGTATACTGGCATGCAATCGTTGGTCATCAGAGATTTATGGATGGAAAAGAGGGACAGCCTATGTTGCACCGCAGGTCTTGATCAATGTTCATCATGGTAAGTCTGCTGGCCAATAAGTGTGATTACTGAAATGGCCCATTGCATAGCTATGGACGTTATGATGGTAGGATGCTCTGGACGGAGCTGAAGTGCGGGATCACTGAGAACCATTACAGGAGGAAACATTCGGACCCATTATTGGGATTCAGAAGGTCAATATATTTCCAGTCCTTCGTAAGATATCAACGAACAGGATTTGAATAGGTCCCTTCGGACGAAGTGGCCATTCGCCTTATGAACGATTCCCCGTACGGGCTGACGGCCTCCATATGGACGAACACGCAAGAAAACCCTGATTCCGAGGCAGCTTTCTTGCGCATCGTTGACGAACTGCAGACGGGGACAGTGTTTTTGAACAGGTAACATCTTTGCCAACAATATTGATCATTACCTCATTGGTGTAATTGAAAGATGCGATTTCCTCGATCCTGCACTACCATGGACTGGCGTCAAGAACAGTGGTCGTGGGGTCAGTCTAAGCAAATTTGGTGTGTGATGTTCTTTCACCTAATGGGAAAACCATCATGAGTCGTTCCATCTACTTCTAGGCTACGACCAGCTCACTCGCGCGAAATCTGTACACATGAAGATCAAAACGACATGACCGTTGGGTTGTAAGACCTAACGAATTATACAAACTGTTGTTTCGATATGAGATGAATGTTACCACCTTATCACAGTGGCTAATAAATACTATGAATTTTAGTGCGTGATTCAGCGCATGTCGATATGAAGATCAAGAGATAGCTCACCGAAATTTATGGGAAACGAATCCAATGAAGTGGCAGTCACCATGGATTCAGTCTTGGATTCAGGGGGTTTCGTGACTGAATATCGCTGATCCAGTGACTGAGATTCATGTATTGCTGCCTTGATTTCACTGATCGCTTAGCTGAGATAATGGCAGCACTACCGTGACCGTGGCCGTCCGACGAGGCACCATCACCGTATGTAATATGTATCCCACGGACATGGTTGCAGACACAACGGGAAGGGCAAGGCGGGTCTGCACACGAGCTAACTCAGACCCAGACTCGGATGTGAATGCGTACGAGAGGGCGCCGAAGCGGAAACGCTATGGCAAGTAAAAATATGTGTAGGTCTTGTGCTCATAGCCCAAGAGTCGGGATGAAGACAGTCGTTCACCCTCCACTATGG
>QFEM01013949.1:0-25183 GCA_003316205.1 Boletus bicolor | reverse complement strand
AAGGTGGGTCGACCTCAAGTCAAATATATCCCTGAGCTGGAGACGTACTTGAGTATTTCATATTTCGTTCTCTACCAAGCGAACGACCTTGACTGAACCTCGTGTGCGTATTCCCAACCGCTTACTAGGCTGTCATCGATCTTGAACAGGATACAGCGAATCTTGGGACGAGCGCCCATGATCGTCGAGGCCGGTGAACATGGCAATAGTATAATTATTCGTGATATGAGGGAATGGGCGACAAAATTGGCGCCACTTTGATTGCGCGTAACAAGTCGTCCAGTCGTCGGCGACGTCGCCTGTGTTTCGTTACCAATGACGGCAGACTTAACAACCGGTGGCAGGCCGGTGAGGCGAAACACATGGACGTTACGGGCGAGACGGCGAACGTCACGCCTATAAAATGAAAAGTGATTCCCGATATTTCGACATTTCCGGATTGCTGAACTCAGGGAGGCTGCCAAATGCTTAAGCAGCGCCGTGTGTAGCCTATCAAACCTTGCTTGAGATCTGGAACGATTATGTCAACAAACGATTCTATTGTATGTGGCGCCTCTTCACGGAATCGAAGATCCCTTTATCGTCACCATCCGCGGCGACGCCCTCCCTTGCCCCACTTCTCCAAGAGAAAGAGTGTCATGTACTCGTACACCTCCCTGTTAGCACCTCGTCTGACGATGCTGTGGTCGCTGCGTGTAGATAGATCATCAGTGATAAACGATGGAGCGAAAGAACGTGCGGGTGACCTGTCGGTAAACATCCTAAATCTGAAATTCCGGACTTGTGCTTCTGTGAGCATATCGAGCAGGTGTGCAGAGTGGGCCAAGTGGACATTGTCATCTCCGCTCCCATGGACAAATAGGAAATCAATGTTCTTGAACCCTTCCACATGTGAGATTGAGGCATTGATGTATCCACCTGGGTTATCGCTTGGAAGGCCCATGTAACGCTCCGTATAAATCGAATCTGCAACCACGGGATGAGTGACCCTGGTGTTCACGACAAAGCTTTGCTTACCGTATAATCGCCAGCTTGTGACGGGCTACAAACTGAGCTAAGCAGTAAAATATAATTAGGCGAAACCCAGCTTACCGCTACAGCCATAGCCAAAGAATGAATCCCGGCATTAGCCTCAGCGACCTTGGAAGCCATGAACCCTCCATAAGACTAAAGTTGACAGCCATGAGAGTCTGGTGGTTCACGGTGCAGGTGCTCTTACCCAACCCCATATGCCAATGCGTTTCGGGTCTACATAGTCTTTGCTGGCCCAGATGCTGGGAATAGCGTGAGCGGGCAGAAAAGAATTGGTAAAAAGAAGCACAGAACACACCGTGCAGCATTGATCTGATCCTGAGTTTCCCAGAACCCCATGTTGTACCTAACTGGATTGCGCAATCGACGTCCCTTATACCCGGTTCCACGCCCGTCAACAACAACAACAACATATTGCAGGGTGCACACGAGGTAATCATGCCAGTCGTGTTTGTACGCAACGTCGACCTTCTGACTCCCAGGACCACCATAGCTATTGAAAATCAGAAAAACATGGATTGATCCAGAACTCAGAACGCACACAAGGAATAAAACTGGGTACTTCGTGCGCCCAGAATCATCCATTTTAGGCGGCCGCATTTCCTTCACATTAAGCTCTGAGATCCGGTAAGCGAGTGTGTGTTTAGGATCTGAGCAAACGGTTCACCGTAACCATCACTATCAATCATCGAGTACGTGATGGTTGCTGCTTCAAATTCTCCAAGGGTTGTGTTCAATGCGGCGTTATCAGTGAGGACATAATCAAAGTCTACAAATCAAACAGTGAGTCACACTCGATCCTTCTGAAACACCGAAATTACCTGGTTTGCTAACATCCACCACTCTTTGCCACGGAACATTTGGGCCTGCGTAATCTAGTAAATAAAACCCTGCACCAGGTGAAAAGCTGGCGGAATAGGAGGACAACGCCGAATCATCGGTTAGAGGGGTAGGGGGAACCACTGAGTCGGTCTTCGGTGATGAGATCGGAACTGAGTACAGGTGACGTTCGATAGATGAACGCGCAGCTTGGAAATAACTGTTTACATTCATTTCTTTAGCATCATGTGCCGAATAAGCAAACGGACATTAAAATCTTAGAGCTCACATCAATCCCCGTTGGGTATCCACCGCTTGAATACCGTTTGTAACCTCCCAGGTACCAGAAGTAAGGAAACGCGGCGTGGAGGAGGTGGCCGGGTCAAAAAGGGCAATATGATTATACCCATCTTGAGTGGGCACAATGTCTAGGTAAGCGGGAGAATCGCCAGATCGTAGGCCTGCTGGGACTGGGTAGATATTCTGGCCCTGCGAGTGTGTGGATTACATGAGTCCCAGGACGTGCATCAGCCAAAGGTTTACTAACTTCGTCAATCCAACCTTCATCACCCTCTTCGCCATCGATGCCAAGCTTTCTGACGACTTGGCCCGTCGCAACTTCTCCAGAACTCGCAGTAGCCAAATCAAACAGCACGACATTCCCGTGATCAGCAGCTCTTGTGACTTCCTTCAAAACCAATGTTGAATGGTCAACCCAAGCAACTTGGTTAATGATGCTGTTGTTCGAGGGAAAGCTATCGGACCATCTCAGGTCAACAACAGCTGCATCTGCAGCGGAGGTTGCTGAAGACTCCGACTGACTCAGATAAGCTTCAAGATCAAAAACGTGCACTGATACGAGAGGGTTGTTGTAACCTGGCTTTGGGTATTTAATCACCACATCCTCCGTATATGGAATAACGGCGTAGGAATCTTCAGTTGGATTATAGATAGGAAACCTGTATTCCTCGACGGCAGTTTCGTCGAGGCGAAGGAACGCGATTTTTGATGAGTCAGGGGACCACCAGAACGCATAATCTTGCATCAGAACTTCTTCTTCGTAAATCCAGTCCGGCACACCGTGAAATAACGACGCGTTACCACTTGTAGTCACCCGGATGGATGAGGTCGATGCACTGTAGGCTAAAATAAACCGCAAGTTCGCAGGCCCTCGAAAAACACTCACGACGGCGACGGAAGAACGTAGAGATCATTAGAAGCAACGAAAGCAATTGATTCACCAGTAGGCGACCAGGCTGCGTATGCCGTCACTGGGGGATTAGTAGGTGGAAGAAGTGGATAGGTGGCTTTAGTCTCCAGACTGTGAATGTAGTAATTGCCGAAGCTTGAATGTCTCCATTGCTAATACTAGTTGAGATTCCAAAAAAAAATCTCGGAGAGCTTAGCATACCTTGTGATGATTTGCTTTGACCAGTATGTATTTCATGTCTGGCGAAAGCTTCCAGTCAGTCCAAATAATCATCTGACCGTTTTCCTGTAGGCAGAATTTAGCGAGAATGTGTCTAGCAAAGGAAGCAGCCATTACATCTTTGATGTCAGTAAAGGAAACCAACGGAGTGGTTGTATCTGTCTTCAGGTCCACAAGTTGAATTTGTCCATGCTGAAGGGTTGAGAAAACTCCGTCTCCGGCTAATGCTACGTGAGCGAAGAATGATGCTGGCTCATAGTCTACGCACCCTCGGGGACCCAGTGAAGAGCTTGGATATATTTGCTAAAGGTCCCATTGAATATGTGGTCGAGAGATATCTTACGTCCTCTTGATGCATGGTATGACTTCCCTTGATAAAGATTGGTGGCGGCGAACACGCCAAGGCAGGCCGACAAGAGCACCAATGATGCCAGAGAGTATATCAGATGCCTCAGGGCAGCCGGGCGCTAAGCGTGAAGTGGATATGAACTCTAAAGTATTACGCTGTGGGGGTACTGACTTTGCCACCTCCTACTCTTAAGCCGTTCCCTGGCTCCGAATCCCCAAATTCACCTGGATTAGACACCTCGGTGCGTCCTAATTTATCCAGAAAGCGATCTTCATCCTCCTCCTCTGAACTTGGTGGGTCAAACGGCCCATCTCCATAGTAGATTGGTGGTCGCACGACAAGGTCGGGGCGCGGTTGAACACGAGAAGGCTGAGAGGATATGTCTACGAAATCTTCGTCTGCATCATTGTCAGAAACGCGTTCGTATGTCGGGTTGGGCATCGCAAAGCCCGTCCCGATGTCGGGTGTTGAAGCGAAATAGGCAAAAGGTGATCGGGACTTTCTTATGTAAGTGTGATCACGTGGACACTTTAACCACCGCTTTGATGGAAGCGAGGGACTGAACAAACGTTACACCCGGTCCGAGGCCTGGAAGCCCTGAGTCGCGCTACAGACATCATGGCGCCTCCACGACCAAGCAGCTGGGACCCTGTCTTGCTTATTTCTCAGGTATTGCTTCTCTTTATTGTTATCTAAACCGCTGATGTTCGTCGCCAGATCATATCCATCCAGACATTGCATTACCTGACACTTTCTCTCCTCATCCCCCCACTGCTTACCGTCTTTGCGGAACCAATTTCTCTTATGTATGAGGGGGGTGCTGCCAATGTTGGTATGTAGCTTCTTCTGCCAATGTGCCCTATCCAGGGAAATACAACGTCATCAGGGATGGTAATGGACTGGAGAGAAATGGCTGGCCAACCTACGGTCCGCGGCGTCCAAGGCGAAGAGCGATGGAGCTCCTATTATGGCGCATGGAGTGGCGGTAAACGAGTGGGTGGGTGGGAAGACGATCAATGGGACGGACGAACAGACCCTATACGAGGTTGGGTGATCGCGGCATCCTGGTTGATTGCTTCTTCAGCAGAGTACGTCTTTCATGATGCGTACTTTCATGCTCTAACTTTGTTATCGAATAGTATCTGCTACCTATACACTCTCGTACGGCGGCCTCGCCTCATTTTGGACTTTGCATTAACATTAATGTTCAATCACCTTGTGCTCACGACATATTACTCGGCTTCCATTCCTACCTCATTGTTCTTCTGGCTTGTCATGTTTGCAGGGTCTGCTTGGACGGTAATAATCGCAGAGCAGCTTTGCGTGAAGAGAGAAATGACGGAAGGTCTGGTTATATCTGCTCCAAGGGATGAGGCTGATGCGATAGAGATGGGTGGGCTCCTACGTAGGGATTAAGTGAGCAGCATGCTTCTCTTACGATATATCCCTCCCGTTCTTATCTATTATCATAGACGACATTACAATGTACCAGTTACTGCGCATACTTATGACTAGATGTTTCAGGGATGAATGTTCTTCCGGTCTGCCTGCCGACCGCAGGGTTGCTTGGACATGAAATCATGGCGCATATGTGCTCTAATCGAAATGGCAGAAACACATTTACTGACAGCTTCTTCTCAAGCTCAAGGTTTGGTCTGTCACCAGCCTGGGTGGGTTTCTGCTGTGCAGCGCCGCGTCGTTTTCCGGCATTTTGTTGACATATGTGGCGTAACCTCCATTCAGCCTTTGTGTCCCTATCTTCGTTCAGCGCCAGTGATCAGAGCATGCATGCTTGACATCGCTTCTCTTAATTGATAGTTGCTTCAAAGCGTCCCTCCCTCATCTCCGTTGACGTGGATGGTCCGACTCATCAGCAACTCCACAAGTGCTCCTCATTAAGGTGATGATTGATCGTGAGTATGTGTTTGACAGTTAATCACTGCCATCTCACAGGCCAGCACCGTATCGAGATTATCCACTTAAGCAGACCACACAGCTCCGCACGCCAGCAGGTCAGTGTCTCCTTTCAAGGTTTTTAACGTCGACGCCATAATCACGTCCAGGAGATCTAGCGATCGGACCGAGTGAGTACGCACAGACAGTTGACAAAACACAGGCGCCACTCGCACGTAGCTTCCTGCCCGAAACCACATGTTCCCAGCCACTGACGAGAGTGGCGATGTCTTCTGTCGACCACAAAGTACTTTTTGAACTCAAAAATGGATGAGTGATCATCCATGTCCACGGAGGTGCGCCACGAAAGATACGTACGGGAGTCGTCTAGAAACAAGTGGCTTGATTCACGTTGAACCTTCCAGTCTGGCGTGTCATAATCGCGATGCAGCGTCATTGTCAGCTGTTGCACTCGCCTACATGCGTGGTGCACCGCCAGCAAGGTGCCCGAGTCATGATTCGGTAGATATGCCAACGAAAGAATTTCCGCACATAAAAGGATAATCTGTGGATGTACTATTGCCTTCAGCGGAGGTTACCCGGAAGGATTACCGGGTCTGCGATCTAATTCTTCTTCGCTTCTACATGAATGCTGTAATCGCTGTGAAAATAGAATTGGTCCCGTTGATGTTATTATTTTGGCATCTGCCAGTGGAGCATTCATGCGCGGCCTCTTGTGTGAAGTCGGCGGCATTCCCAGCTAGATCTACCATACGGCTTATGTTTTCGGCTCGTAACTCGACGGTGACGGAATCCTCCCAATTCATAAACAAGAGGAGGCTGCGGTGGCGCATCGATGAATATTGAGAGCCCACAGACGCGCGTAGCACGTAAGTTGTGTCTCGCAACGCTTGGCCTGTGTTCATGCCAAACCGAGCATCTAAAGAGGAAAATATCGGCCTGCAATATGAGCGCATAGCATACGGTCCATCAAGCCACCAAATGACTTGTGGCAGAGCCTAGACCTCTTGTAGTGACAGGCCTAGACTGACGCAGGATGAGTTCTCTTGACTCCCTCTCGGAAGGAAAATTGGACAGGATTTGGCAGGATCTTGCAGCTCTCGGGGCCGTGAACGATGGATCTCTGTAGCATCACTAGGACTCACCTTCGCTGCCGATAGAATAGGGGTGAGACTGGGTGACGGGGTTGGTGTGAGAAATAGCAGGCACGTTCATTCCTGCATTGCCGGATCGGGGACTAAATACAGCCCACCGCTAAACAGTGCTGCAGCGGAGTTGCCTCAGATGAGAGACGGCGGCGGTGGGCACTCGCTGCGCATTCCGAGATCTGGGTCTGCTGCCAGGTGAGTCTTACTCGTGGGATCTGATTGATAGATCCGACCGACAATTTCGCTATGGATTGTTCCCGCCTCCCCCGACAAGTACGACAATCTGGGGTACCTCTCTCTCTGGTGTGTTCCATTCTCCATGTTGTTCTTCCCCCGTTTCATATCGAGAGGGGGTGGCTTCTTGTCAAGGGGCTGAACGCCGGGACGTGACGGAACGGTATTATGTTCAAGTCCCGCTGTTTCTAAGACCTAAGTGCTCAACTATTTATGCATGCGATCAGCTCAGTTCATTACGAGGGTAGCTTGGCGAACCGGCGGTTTTGTCACGCATACCCGCTTCCATTTGCGAGTGTGGTACTCCAGGGCTGTCTGGAGCTCTCCTGCTCGAAGCACAATTGTCTGGCTGTTGCGGTCTCAAGTCGTTCACATCTCGTTCCCGTGGACTCGGCATGGCGTTCATTATGTATTACAACAGCAGACGCGGCGAAATCAGGCCAGAGAGAGAGAGGCGAAGAGACCGATCGCCAATTGAGATTCGCCGAGTCAATTAATGGCAAGGGGTGCTAGTACCGTTCCTGGGTTACTCAACGAAACCACATTGCCGTAATGAGCCGGAACTGGCCCATCTAGGGGGGTCGTATCGCGACCCTCCCAGACTCCCATAGTCGCTAACTTGTACCATGATCATCATACTCGTTTGAGCTAGTGTAGACGTAAACCGGAACGCAGGCTCCGACAGTTATGTCTCTGGGAATGGGTGTGTATGACGCTTTCCGGCTGCGAGAAATGAGGTTTTGCGGATTCACCTTATGGTCCTTATCTGAGTTTTACTTCCAACATGAAAAGCCGAGTATGGTCACGCAGTGCCCCCTCCTCTGAGTCGCACGTCAGAAGTCATCACCAAGTATTCTCGATTGCTATCCCGGAAGCCTTACCGAGATGTAATTGATACCGTCCTGTTCACTTGCTACCCTGCACATATTATATTTACGCATGAGGCGCTAATAAATCACTTAAATACCGACCGTGGCGAGACACCTGAATCCCCGCTTTCCTCCTCTTCGCTAGCTCCTGCAACGACATGGAGACCTTGAAAAACATGCTTTCCCCACTGGGGATGCACACCAACGCCATTCAGGACACTCTGGTGACCATACAGCACTTTTTTTCATCACGTTTCACAGTGAAACTGAGCCTCCACCGCAGAAACTCGTCGTCATTGGGGGGACTGTCGAAACTGCGAGACGAGCTTCTATTTCCGCTTGGAATGGTTTCGTTGACTGTATGCTCATGGCTCACTTTATGGTCATACCTGGATACTGAGCCCATTGTCCTAGCGTTCTTCCTGACTGCGCACTTCAGCCAGGAGGACTACCCATATGATTGGTGAGTAGCGTTCCCCAAGTTTGGCGTGTTTCGGACTGATGGGGCACAGGTTGATGCATTGGTTGTCCAAGGCGAGTGGGTTCGCACTATCCCAGCTTCTGCTCTGCTCATGTGCGATCTAGCAACCTGCGTGGGGGCGGAGTCGCGAATTTGAAATAACGACCCGTACGGTTAGTCGCAATGGTCTCACGCAGTCAACCACCGGCGACTTGGAAGACGAAGACGAAGACGAGGAGGAAGATGCTCTCGTACACGGCCGTCGAAAACGCAAAGTGGCGTTCATGCCAAGTTTAGGTAGAGTTCACCAGGCATAGCTTCCCATGCTCCGTAATCAGTTCTGATAATTGTTGGCAGACACAACTCACACAATTTATTACCGTGGTCATTGGCTGAGAGTATGTATTCAATTAATATATTCAGCGATGTCCTCGGAGAACTCATCTCATCGCCCACTTTAAAAGATAACGCGGACAAAACGCTACCCGGACTATGGTCACGGCGCATCCCTCAAGATCAGGTAAAGCAAGCCTAGATCTTATTTGTCCGGTTTAACTTAGATCTTTTTTAGCGTTGTCGCTCGCAACAACGATATTCTCAAGAGGCTGGTCCTAGAAGCTAAGCGCGAATACGAGAAAGATGCTGAGCACCGCGTCCATATTTTCATGGCTGATACGTGAGTCGGCAATTCCGTAAGATGACAACAGTGCTTACTCCGACGCGCGCTCTACAGGACCTATGGCTGTTGGAGGTGGAATGGAGCTCGCCAAAAGCGGCCAATGAGTTCCATTGTGCTCCAGCCAGGGGTTAAAGATATGCTCCTGGCTGACTGCAAAGACTTCCTGTGCTCTGAGGATTGGTGAGTGACCTGTAGAAATTTCCCAGGCCATTAAATAATACTTTCATCTCTCAAGGTATGCCGAAAGAGGTTGGTGAAATGTGATGACGTGATAACTCCCACTCATCGGATTCATGCATAGGCA
The DNA here is from genome assembly GCA_003316205.1 of Boletus bicolor. Lineage (NCBI taxonomy): Eukaryota > Fungi > Basidiomycota > Agaricomycetes > Boletales > Boletaceae > Boletus > Boletus bicolor. Next base: position 15,946 of record QFEM01013949.1, on the reverse strand, counting down.
TCCCATTCCGTCGGGGATACCTCCTGTACGGTGTTCCGGGAAGGTATGACAACCTCACACGATACCATATGCCGAGCATTAATCCATCGTTATGCAGTGGGAAGACATCGCTAATTCATTCGTTGGCTGGCGAACTGGGCTTGGACATTTATGTCGTCAGCTTGTCATCAAAGGGGTAAAACTATTTGTGGCCAGCCGTTTTCTGGTTGTGCTGAAAAGTCTCTACAGGATGAGTGATAATACATTGACGACATTAATGGGACATGTACCATCTAGGTCGGTTTATGTGTGTTTCCTCTCGACGGGCCGTGTGCTAAATTGTTACTTTAGATGTATCTTGCTTCTTGAAGATTTGGATGCTGCTTTCACGCGTTCCGTCAGTCGTGATTCATCATCCACTGGCATACCCACGACACCTAGTACATCAACGCCTGGCAATAATGATACAAATGATGGCTCTACGCTTAGTTTGAGTGGCTTACTGAACAGCCTTGACGGCGTCGCTGCGGCAGAGGGCCGGTGAGTGTTCCATCACTAAGCTGCGCTGTTTTTGCTAACATTCGCACCCCTTGATTTCAAGCCTGCTGTTTGCCACGACCAATCATATCGAGCGCCTCGATCCAGCCCTCAGCCGACCAGGTCGCATGGACGTGTGGGTGAACTTTACCCATGCAACAAAGTGGCAAGCAGAGGGCATCTTCAAATGCTTCTTCCCTTCCAAGCCTGCTGCCTCGTCATTGACAGGGGCCACATCACAAGAAAAGACTGACGTATCGCAGAAGAACCTCCCTCTTCCCAAACGTAAGACCCCCGGGCATGCTATTCCGGTACTCGAAGAGGCTGAGATTGCGGAGCTCGCCAAGCGCTTTGCTGACGCCATCCCCGAGGGTGAACTCAGCGTGAGTCCCCATTTCGAGTCTGGGTTCAGTCCGTTGACACCGTGGTCATCACAGGTGGCGGCGTTGCAAGGTTACCTCCTGAAAAATAAAGTTCGTCCACGGGAGTGTGTGGACGAAGTTAGCGATTGGTATGTCAATATCCGAATATTCCCGAAATTTTACTGACAAGCCTCCCAGGATTATTCAGGAACGTGAGACACGCGAAAAGCTCAAGAAGGAAAAGGCTGAGGTGTGTCTGCACATTGCACGTGTCAAGTAGATATATGATTGAACGTTTCGGCAGCGCGAAGCCAAGGAAAAAGAGGTATGCAGTGACGTTTTTGGAACCCCACAACCACATCGACTGATTGACGCATTACTTGCAGGCGGAGGAACGTAAAGAGGTGCAGTCCCACATCCCGTATCCCATATCCAATTTCAATTTTGACAACGCCCTGCAGAAGGAAGAAAAGGCAGCCAAGGAGGTAAATGCGAGCGTTTCAGTCACCATACTCACATGTGCTGATCTACTTTCCGAATCAAGCAAGAAGAGAAGGAGATGAAAGACGTTAGCACACATTTTTCTCCTTTCATGGTCTCTTGCCAACTTCCCTGATACACCCGCAGAAGCTCGAGAAAAGGGATCGATCCAAATCTAAGAAGGCCCATCGTGCCGAGGCTGCTATGAAACTCGAGGGCAGCGTGCCGAGCGCCGCCACGAGTACACCCGCCGACGCCGTCATTCCCGTAATCCACAGCGAATCCGCGTCTTCCTCGGAGTCCGACGTCAGCAACGGGGGCATCGAAGCGGATACGGAGGAAAGTATGACGTCGGAGGAGGAGCCGGATAAACCTGCCAGCGCCACCTCCGATAACAAGGAACTCGTCAAAGACAGGTGGATTGCCGTCAAGGGTCAACAAGTGCCGTCTTTGGAAACGTGAGCCGCGCCGCCCCACATGATGCTAAGCGCGCGCCTGGCGTTGTGTCGTTCGTTCTGAACTTTTTTGTTGGGTCGGTGTGTGGGGGGTCGTCCCTGCTCTCCCCCTCATACGTCTTCCCGGTTTTGGGTCTCGTGCCATTGCGAGTGTTTCCAGCTTGTGGCTCCGTGTCAGTACTTACCAAGTCCAATAAAGTAGCCGTATATTTTGGCAGTCAAGTACCCGTCGTCGGGGTATATATCGCATGACCTTTGGGGCATTTTTAGTGTTTGTCGGGTATCTTAGACACATATCTATGTTATCCTTTGCGCAACATCACTTCGCTCGTTTCTGCTGGCCGGCGCGGCGTCGACATTGTTTCGAACCTTGTGTCGTTGGAAACGTGTCAGATTGAAACACAGCAAACAACATGAATAGTCGAAACGAGATATGTCTATAGCGGTTTCAAGTTAACGTCAGAAAGCGTCTTGAATGCATCCTTGTATGCGTCCAAAAGAGCCTTCACTCTCGTTCGTTCCGCGACCAGCGCCTCGTCCTCATTCAACAGCTCCGCAAACAGCTCCGGCTTGTACAACGTCGCCACCAGCCGATTCTGCACTTCCTTTGTCGAGTAATTGACCAAAAAGTGCATGATCGCTTTCGGAATGAGGTCTTGTATACTTTGTCTAGTGATCGAAAAGTACGAGGCGATCAAGGACCGAATGAGTGATGTTTCCATCTCTTCCCGTTGGGTCATTTGCAAACCGCTATCAGAGGATGACACCTAAGAAAAGCCCAATCAGCCCTGACCTGATACTATGTGTACTCGGAAGGATCATATGCTCCACTCACAGCCTCGATATGTTTACCTAGGCTTCTCATATCATAGGCCGCATTATTGCCATCCAGCGAACGTTTACCAGCCATGAGCCCAGTGGGGCCAGGCGTATCTGTAATTGACACGTCTCGACCTGTTGGCATAGGGGGCAAGCTTGCATGTGATCGCTCAAGGGTCGATCCACCGACAGGACCAGGACCATTCTGGCCAAAGAAGTAATTCAAGAACGTTTCACGCGCGGTGTGAGGCGATGAACCAGGTACACTTGGCTGAGTATGGGATTGCGTCGATGGGAGCACGGATGAGTGCCGAGGACCGTGGTGGGGCTTTAATGAAGACTTGGCGGACGTGCCTGCGGCAGGAGAGGATCCAGTGGTCCGGGCTCGATCGTGGAGCGTCGAGGATACAGAGCGCCCGTCTCGGGAAAGAACGCCGTTCACACCTGTCAGTTCCTCCGCAGAGGATTCATCCCCATCCTCAGGCGTCTGAGTGCCATTGGTTGGTTCAGCGCTAACGGGCTAGCGTAATCCAAAACCCGGGATTTGTAAACGAGTCACAGGAATCACACAAGGAGTCAGTCGGAAGTTCATCAAGGTAGATAGAACTTACACGTGGTGGGATTGTTTGTTTGGGAGCTTGGGAGGTCGCCGTTTGTGCGGCTATTGCAGACCCCGAGATGAACGCGGGATGATTCGTGTTGATGTACGCAGCCTGAATCTCTATGAGGCTTTGTGCATAGTCTGAGGTGGGACCAAGGCGCTCGCGCAAAAGTTCCGATACACATTCAATCAGTTGTGCATGAAGACGAGGGAACCTCTCTAATTCCTGTGATCGAACGTTAGGGATATAGAACAAAGTACTGTGAGATAGATGTTTAAATTGCCATACCGGGCTTGTAGAATTATGGCAGAGTTTAACAAGTTCTTCATAGACAAGCTCGACGCAGCGGAGGCTCGGTGCTTCTAGTAGTTTTATCTGGGGCTTTACCAATAGATCAAACGCCGCTTCGGGGACAAAAAGGCTGGGCCGTGGACCTGTGGAATTCCGGATTGCTGTACGGATGTCCTGATTATCCAAGCCTGCTGTGGCATCTATCGAAGCAAGTGCATGGCCGAAGACGTCATTGAAGATATAATATATCCGTGCACCGCCTGATAACTCCTTAGTGGACATATCAACTTTGGTACCCTCGATGGATGCGATGAAGTCATGAGCAAATTGGTTCATTAGACGCAAGATTACCGCTCCTTGCTAACAAACGGTGGGTAATCAAGTAAATCATATCTAAGCTCCAACCCACCTGATTCTTGTCGCCGAAGATTGCGGTGTCACCAAATGAGTTGAGTTCTTGCTGTGCTTGACCCATCAGCGTGTTCAAACGTGCCTTCATATCGGGGAGTTTCTCCCTTATATGATTTATCAGAACCTACGTAGGTTGTAGTTAAAAATCCGCAGCGAATATATTTTATCATCCTTACACACCTGATTCAGCGTCCGGGCGAGATACTTTGTCCCGTTTTTATGTGATATATTTCGATATGCGGCATGATTTTTGAAGAACTCAGATTCCGAATCGAGAGCGTCCGTCATACTCTTCTCAGAGATGATATCCTGCTGACTTCTGTTGACAACGCCAATGAAGCCTAGTTTGAGGGGATATACGCGTCCAGTCAGGATATCAAGTGCATTCGTTCCAGCGTCCATGATGTCAAGCTTCGTCAAAACACCTATCGTCCGACGACCTTGAGGGTCAACACTTCGTGCAAGCTTCAGTGAATCCGAATTGGCGAGGTCAACGTTGGCGGGAGAGACAGCAAGAATAACACTTTGAAATATGTCAGCTACAAGTGAAAAGTGGTAGCCGTCTACCTACCTGTTCGGTTTCGAGATATACTCCGTGACTAGGTTTCTAATCTGGCGTTCAATATCACTTGGTTGGTCGCCCACCGGTATCTTACACGCGCATTAACTCGGACACGGAGAATTTTCCACGACATATTCGTACCTTCGTCAGTCCCGGCAAGTCTACCAGTGTCAAGTCCAGGACGTTTGGACTATATATCCGGAGTGATATCGGTAGTCGGCTGATCCCTTTGTTTTGCCCTGCAACGCGGTAAGTCTCTTGCTCGATTTCCCGACGAATTTCATTGAAATCGGTGAAACGTTTGTCGATGTGAAGGAATTGTGCCCATTCGGTGTAAGCGGGTGGACTTGAGGAGGGATCCGGAATAGGCGTGTGAATGAGTTGGAGAACGAGGGGTCTGCGTGTGACGATGCCTTGGCCGCGAGGAAGGAAATCTCGTCCAACGATGCTTTGCGTGAACGTAACATCAATGGTTGAGAGTGGAGACAAAGGTCAAGACGCACTTTTCCAGCACGCTCGATTTACCCGCTGACTGGCTGCCCACCTGAATGCAGATCAGGGGCGGCTTTGCCGGAATGTGAAAGGCAAACTCACAACCACTAGCTGGGGCATGTCCAGCTCACCACCTGGGCGAAATAAGATCACCCGCTGCCCAAGAGTACGAATATGGCTGCCGGTACACACCGAGATTGTGGAAAGTGTCCTGAAGACGGTTAACAAGCTTGATGAGGTCCGAGTCCATTTCGGTGAGGTTCAGCTGTGCAGTTGAACTTGAGACAATATTGGCGGGAAGAGGGAGTACTTTCAATTTGCGTCCCGAACGCGCGCTGAGATTTGCCACGGCGCGCCAACGCGTCGTCACGGCCAAAGTCCTTGCTTTGGCCCTATTTGGTCTTATGGGTTCATGTGACGATCTACCAGGGATATGGTAGAAAATCATGTTACAAGCAATCCTTCTACCATAATCTAGCTATTCGCGACCGGGTGTCTATTCAGATTGCCTTTGCTTTGACCAGGCCTAGTCGGCGCGTGGTACATAAGATAAGAGAATGAATAATCAATGACGAAACCACTTACGCTCTACCTCTGTGATGGCATTGGTGAGGATCTCTTTCTGCGTCTTCTCGTCCTTGAGGCCAGTCAGGACTTTTGCGATGACGCTCTTGGCGAGCTCAGCCTGTTCACTTTCCTTCTGCTGCTGCTCGTAGCGGACCCAGCTGTCAAGGACAGATTTAAGCTCGCCGGCCAATGCGACCTTTTGACGCTGCACGAAAGCCTCGTTCTCCAATTTAGCAGTCTCCTACAACACGGAAAAAATGTGCAGATTAGGCTCAATCCTATTGTGACAGTATGCCGATCGACCTTTGAAAGAGCAAAGAGACCCTCCGTAAGTGAAACGACGTCTTTCATCTGCTCGACAGAGTTGATGCGGTCCTTGACAGCTTGCGTGTGCCCGGCGCGTGCATCATTGAGCACACCCTTGATGCGCTCAATGTGTCCATTTGCCCAACTCTTGTACGGTTCTTGGATTGCCTACGAGGCCATGGAATACATTTGGCAACAGATCCTAACATAATGCCAGCACATACCCGATAAATGTATGCAAAGAGGATGAATGTCCCGACAGCTACGAGTGTTTCCTCGTTCACAACGTAAATTTCTTGAGAGATAGCAGTGGCGAGGAGACCCGTTCCAAGGAGAGCTGCACCAGTCTTGGTGATGAGTCCGGGAGAAGAGGGGAGGCTGTTTATAATTTCGGAGGCGCGTTCTGCTGGTGGAGGAGGGTTGGAGCTCATCGAACGACTGCATGGATGGCGTTACTTTGTTTAGTTCATCGAAGTCAAGCGGATAGACATACACAGACATGGCCCGGGCGACAGTTGGCACCGCGCGTGGTCGGGCTGTCGGAATGAACTAGTTATTGCACTGGACAGAATGTAATACAGCCAGGTACTCACCCGATGCCTTAAGGGAGTTGAGGGCAATCCTGGACGCCATGAACAAAGTGAAAGACAGAATGTGAAGAACTTGTCCTCGTCCACCAATACCGTGAGAATAAAAATATTTCCGGCTTGCCACGAACAAGTATAACTGTGTTATGTAATTACTCGTCCACTAACCAGCTCTGCAATGGCAAGTCTAGAATTGTGCGGCTGTGGTATTAAAGAACTCGCTGGAAACGACGCAGGGACGCAACTCCAGTATTGACTGAATGAATGAATTTATTTGACCAACCTGAAGGTGTCAAGTACAGAACAGTAATGACACAATATGGCACTCTTCTGGCATCATAAAGGTGTTTGTCGCGCATTTCTCCACACACGGAGGGCACCATTTCTCTAGATTCCCGCTCCATGCAATCTGCAGGACAACTGCTGTCATTTCATGTCTACAGAGTCGGCGGTCTCCTTGGTGACGATAAGATCATCAAAGCGCAAGACAAAATTACAGACATGTAGGTATTCGTCTTTGTGTCATTTCGTCCTTCCGTCACCACTAATGTAGGTATTACCTCAAAGGAAGCCGGGGCGACACGCAATGGCATTTTTCCCTACATGCTGACGGACCCAATGGAGCTCTCATCTGCCAAGTTTCGTCGGGTTATACAGGGCCACCAATGATCTGCGACCTATCTCCAGGACCAATGTTGGTCAACATCATCTCCGAACGGCGGCCTATTACTATAGGGAGACGACTCGGTACTCCTGAATGCACCCAGTGGTTTTGGGGACCTGACGATAGAGAGTATCACTGGCGGACCAGCATGCATCCATGGCGGAACGAAATGCAGGTGGGCTTCCGAAATGAAGTCGGTGGAAACCGTCACGGAATTACAACCCATTCTTCTAGTGTTTGGACACAGAAGGAGAGATCGTGGCTACTTATCGTGCTACCGCAATGGCCATATCCAAGGATGGCGAGCTGCGCATTCATCCGGTATGGAATCGCTTGCATTTTTTTCAGCATGCTGTCCATTCACCCATCGGGATGGCAGTCGGGTCAATTTATGACCGACCTTCTTGTCGCTACCAGCCTTGCAATACGGACACCAGACCATTAGGATGGAATTCAATGAAAATCATATTCTCTGTGAGCGCCTAGTGAACCAATCATTCCTTATATGGGTGTGACGGATGGGCTCACCTGTCTTCCAAATATTGTTATCGACTCGCATAACCTCCTGCCACACGCGAGGAATCCACTTTAGGTTGTTATACGAACCCGGTGTGGCCACCTCGAGCCAAAGCGGAGCATAACCCCTAGGCCATCCTCAGAGTCTTAGTCTGAACGGGTCTGCGCCGGCCTAATTTGGTCATGAACCATTGGTAGATCCCCCAAATACGGTTGATACTGATCTATCTACCGTCCTTCCTCAGCTAGGGCGTCATTAAACACAGACACCTTATGTGGTATTCTCAGCACCGCAGTCCGGCGTCCTAACTAGCTTCCCGGGGCAATTTAGCGATTGGTTAGACATCGGTAAACCCCACTACCGACATATAACCCGGTGGATTGAATCCCGACCTTAGCGCGCCGCGCGCCCACTCCAGTTAAGTAGCAACTCGTCATCTTTCTGGAAATAGGAACGCTACAGACCAGACCAGGATATATTAGGCATTCCTGCATCGGTACTTACATGGTAGGTACCCCGACACGGTTTCAGCCACCAGCACACGGGACCAGTACTGTCTTGATTTCTTATTTGACAACGTCAATGTGAAACCATTTACACAACGCCGGTACCGGCGCAGTTCGTGTTTCCATCTTCGCAGGGAGACGCACACGTTGTCTGTCGAACTACGAGCATCATGACGCTTCGAATGAAGCAGATCCCGGCCATCGAATTACGTCCGTTGTGTTTACACGTCTATCGAGTTGGTGGTATCTGGGGCAACGACAAGATCGTCAGGGCAGACGACAGAAAGACACTCAGGTGAGAGGCTTCGCATATGCATAGTCGCGACCACCGCGCCGCACAGGTCTTCAGTGGACGTATCCATGTTAACTGACATAACGACAGATATTATCTGAAAGGGACCCGACTTGCAGGGAACTGGCAACTTGCGCTCCACATTGGTGGTCGGGACGGTGCCCTGGTCTGCCACGCCAAGTCTCCATACCTCGGGCCGCCGATGACAGTGACCGATCCAGGTCCCATTAACATCACCATCGGTCCGGAACGACATACTGTTGAAGTTCACCACGGAAACGGTGGAACTTACTCGTTCAGGGGCCTCGACGACCAAGAGTACTGTTGGCGGCCGAGTTCAGTGTTATGGGGGAACAAAATGGAGGTACGTGGATGGTCACATCAGAGAGGATGACTGAAGGAATGCATCTTGTCTTCTGCATTGCATTGACAGTGCCTGAACTCCCAGCATCAGGTTATGGCGACATACCGCATCAGGTTGTTCGCGATGTCCAAGGACGGAGAACTCCGTATCCACCAGGTGTGAACATTCTGTGCTAATTAACTGGTCCGTTTGATGAGCTTACAAGGAGAGTAGCCTGCCCGGTCTATGACCGACCTTCTTGTTGCAACTTGTCTTGTTATGCGAACATCGGACTATTAGATCTGACCGGCCCTTCAACTTTTTCCTGCCATTCATCATGGATTAAAGCTTTCCTGTTCTGTCGCGGGCGTCACTATAAGAGTGGCACGCACGTCAATACTCTCGCTGTCCCTAACTCACCACCATTGTATATTAGTACCGTGCAGCTTCACTGTTCTTCTAATCCCAGTCCAATGTCGGAAAGCACTCATGCATTTCCCAGTAAACATGGTTTATCCGATCAGACAAATGACAAGAAACAGAGCGATCGTGTTCAAATACAGGATCTCAACTTCCCGCCTGAACCAACCCAACATCCTCACACACCTTCACCACACATGGCGAAATGGCATTCCCCGAAATGCCTTCCCCAGCTCGAACAAGGTCGCAAGCTGACCATTGTCAACGCCATTCTTCGCTGCTGACTCGAAGAGACGGTGCCGCATTACCTGTACTTCCTCCATTGTAAACGTGAGCGTGTCTTTCTGGAACCGATCCCTACGAAGGAGCAAAGCGGGATCGCCGTTAACCTTCGGGGAGTCGGTTTGAGTAGCCAAGTCTTTAATCGCCTCCGCAGTCGAATCGTCGGAACCCTCGACTTCGTCGCTCGACATCCGAGTCTCGCCATCTACTTTCTGCCAATTTTCGAACCCCTCACCCAAACGCTGTCGTGCAGGGCCACCGCGTGCACCGTCCTTGGCGTCCGGTCGTCTGGGTGAGACCAAATACACACAAACCTGAGCATGATTCGCAAAGCTGATCTTCTTGGGTGTCTTGACCTTGTTTTCGGTGCATTTCACAACCGACAGTGACATGCCCGTCTCTCCGGGAATCGTGGCGTCTGCCTGCGGGAAACACCAACGTCTGGTGGGCGGTGGTGGATTGGTAAAGTCGATCGTGCGGATCGGTGGTATTTTCTCCTGCGTATTGGTGGAGATGGCTGGCGAAGAAACATGGGTTGGTTTCGAAAGATGTTCATCTAAAGAAAGGCGTTGATATGTGGCGCGGCCAGACGGCCCTCCGCAGGCAAGAGGCTTATCAGGTGTGTCGGGCGACCGTGCCGTAGTCATATGATTCGGACCTAGCAGTGCGCCGGGCTCCCTATGTTGATCATGTTCCTCGCTGGATTCGTCGTCGTCCCTTGAAGTGTCACGATGATCCCAGAGCCAATCGGAACCTGTCCCCCGCACCGCTTCCCTACCAGATTTTCCACCCTCTGGACTGAACGACGGATCGAACCGCAGCCTGCGTAGTTTCCGAGGCCGCCGTGGCATACCATCTTTGTCGAATCCAGAGAATACGAGGGAACCGCTCGGGGAATCAAAATAAGCTTGTTCTCGCTTGCGTTTTCGTCGCATGCTTGTCGGGGTGCTTAGCGTGTCGGATGTTTGGAGGGGCGTTGGTCCAGATCCACCATCCTCGGTGTCGGTACCTGGCTCGGACAACAGGACATACATTGGTGATGCAATGTCGGTCAACTTGTATGGGGGTCCCGGGACGAACTCGTCTGTCGAGTGGAGGAATATTCAAAGTTAGGTATGTACCTAGATCTGATCACACGAGGAATGAAGGATAGAAACCGAGGAAAGAACACCTGTGCAACACAATGACTGCATAAAATAGCCTACCGTCGAGAATATACTCTGCAATGGGTACTTGGAAGCCTTCGTCGACGCAATGCATGATCCACCCTGCATGGATCACCTGCACCATCGTTGGTATTAGCGCATACACTCAACCATATCTCGTGTCCGACATCGTGTATACGCACCATGACAGACTTGGCAAATAGCTTCGTCACCCATGGCTCTAAAGGGTCTATCGCAAATAAATACCGAGCTCGCATTCCCAAGGTCGTTCCTGACGAGACCTCCCCTCCATGTGTCACTATAGATATGAAGCCCGGTCAGGCCATTTCTCCCACCGCTCGACACCTACCCCATTTCTCTGTGAAGGTCTTTGGGACGCGATTGCTGAAATGTGCTGTGATACAGCGTTTTGGCGCAAATGTCGTTGCGTAAAACTTCCACACTACTCACCAGATCCTGAGAATAAAGCCTCGGGAAAATTCCCGGAGTGGTTGGTTGTCCGAGTACCCAATATTTTCTTCAGTGCACTAAACATGAAGACGACTGTTGTTGAGAGTGATTGAATTTTGCAAGTAGTTCAAAAGTGGCAGCAGCGGAAAGTGACGAGTTCTAATCCCGCTCTTAGTGAAAGATCTGAGGGATCTAATCCATGAAATTGGACTATAGCACTCTTTGTGATATGATACTGATAAAGAACACACTAACGTCTACACGTAGTCTGGTTAACCCACAACAGTGTGGCCAACAAATTAGAGCTGGTAGTGTGTATTCCCACCATAAGTCTCTTACACTAGACTAAAACCGACTGTCTTCTGATCTCGAAGTTTGGGTCTACACTGGATGATCCCCTCGTTTACGCGTGAGGACGCTTGTCGAACAATGTGAGTGTGTCTCGTCTGTCGATCGCAAACCTTCAAAGTTCCAAGTTTGGGAGTCTAACCAGGAGGATACATTCCGGCCATAGACCCACTTTTTGGCGAGTCACGATCCAAGACGGCCATCTCGAGGTCCCTAGAAACGAGCCTGCTGTCAGTCTCCTCCTTCCTCGAGCTCCCAGACCCAGATGCATACCTTCCATGAATCATCTGAACCTCTACACAAATCTGGGCTATCATTGTGATCTGTCTAATGACCTCGGCACTAGGCGAGTGTGAGTGGATCTTGAGTTACTTGAGAGTCAGCGGAGAAGGTTGATCGAGTATTGACGTTTGTCAGCAAAATCTATATCGGGTAGCTCACCCCTTGCACGTCAAATTTGGCCAAGAGCCTCGGCCTTGTGCTTGACACTGACCACCGTATGTATACGGTGGCCTGACACCACAGAACACCGATCTCACTGAGAACATCAGCAGAATCGTCTTACACGGCCCGATTTACTGTACATTTCCATCACCAGGCTAGACAGTTGAGCAGCGAGCCATGCACGCCAACTCACTCGCTTCAAAGCCACATCACCATCCTGCTGAAGAAAACACAAGATTAAAGGTACGATTTGGTTGATTATTTTCTGGATGTCGATGACTCTCACAGTACATTGTCAAACCTTGGAAATAAAATTCAATCTCTCTCCCTAACGACGTCCTGCCTGGGCTCCCGCTGCTCCTCAGCGTAGTGGCACGCGATACAAAGAGAAGTTCGTCCCAGCTCATCTTAATCAATACCTTATTCAACCACAAGCTCATGTACTACCCAGGTTCCAGGCCCTTCGCGAAAAGTTTGATCAAGTTAGTGCGGTACGTCGGCTCATTTCTCTCTCCCATCCACTTGTCAATTCCGTGCTAACGAATAACCATATACGTGGGCACTTTTCTCTACTGAACTTGCAATACAGCTACACGGCGAATACCAACGCGACCTAGAACTCGCAAACAGTCGGATACGGAAACTTCAGGCGGAAAACAAGTATGTGTATCCCATCATAGATTGATGCATATGAATCATTCACTATTTGGTCACGTTTAGTCTTCTTCTCGATGCTATTAGCATCACAGTGCCCGCCACTCCGTCATTGATGCACCTCATTCACCCTTCCCCAACGGGCACTTCCTCCTCAATGCCAATGACGTCATACACACTTCCCCCTCCTCCCTTACTCCCCCAGTCCGGTCCGATGAATGGACATGGATATGACCACGCGAACGGGAGATACCGGGACCGTGCTAGGGAGTATGATCTATCTGAGGTGCGCTTCAAATTCTGTCGGTTCGTGCCATTGCTTCAGCTTGATTTACTGATCAGATGAATACCGTGGACCAGTCCAACGACCCTTCCCCATGAATCAAGCGTCAACTATGTATTCTGGTTTGCATCGTGTGTGCCATATAGATTTTTGATGTTTTCTCAAGCTTTGTATGATGATCCAATAGAAGCAGGAGATGCTAACTCGCGACGTGCACCCAGGGGGATCAGGGGACTTTGACATCTTCAGCTCTTCGGGATGACTGCATCTCGATCAAACCCTGGGTCATACCTATGTATGATCATTCGACATCACGTATGGGCATGATTAGATTACTGTGCTCCCTTATGGAAGTTAGATCTAGAGCTGCTTCGAGTCGTCGAACGACGCAGTCCTACTGGGGTCGATATTTTTGATCGGCCCATGGAACCACTTGTGCGCAGACACCACCCACGAAATCGACGCAAAGATGAATACACCCATGATGATCACGACGGCATAGTCTGCATACATCAGCTCCTTAGCACTCGTACAGGTGACAACGATGACACTCACTCATGCCTTGTGCACTCGTCGTTTGAGAGGGCGGGAACAAGAGGAGTACGACGATGAAGGCGACCCACGACACGGCGATTATCCCGATAGGCATGTACCATCTTCCAAGCGTAAAGAATCCCGGGGTGAACGCGTTCCGCCCAGAAGTGATCCGAAGAAAGATGGGCGTTCCATACGATACATACAAGCCGATAACGGATGCCCTAGAGCGGAAGAAAACGTCGATAACCCACTCTACCCCAAAATGCGTCGGTAGCAAAAAAACTGACCCAGCGAGTGAGGACAGCGCCGCAGCGGAGAATCCGAGAAGGCCACAGATCCCAGCGGACGCCATTACGAGCCATACGGCGTTAACCGGTGTTTGCGTGTGCCGGTTGATTTGCTTCCACCAGCGCGAACCGGGAAGAGCGTTATCTCGGGCAAAAGCGAAGACGACGCGGGAGGCATCCACCCCTTGGGCAGCCCCTGTCACGAACTAACGGCGTGCAGTATGCCAGTGAGACCTGCCGTGTCGCTCCAGCGTGAGGGGTTTGTCTTACCTGGACAACGGTGATGCAACTCCACACTGCCAACATGCCCCGCTTCCCTAGTACGTCTAGGAAGAGTTGGCCCATTGGCAAAGGCAGGTTCGTGGTGAGAAGAGAAGAAACGGATTTCGTCGCAAAGGATGCTGCGATAAGTAGCAGCCATCCGAGGATTTCGGTGCTAGCTACTCCGAGGACAATGGCAATCGGCGCACTGCGTTGTGCACCGGCGACCTCCTCCGAAATGTGTGCCGCCGAATCGTCTGATGTGTTTTCGGAAACAACTTCAAGTCAAGAAGGTGACCGCTTACAGCCCGTCAACGTCCACATTGGTGCTATGAATGCCAGCAAGAATGCCCAGCCATCTGATGGAGATGAGTGACCATCCACCTACCACATTGTAAGACGACATACTGTTGGCCCAACCGGTGTTGTTCTCAAACAACGTAAAGGCATCTTTCGTTGATACCTTGTTGTTACCGGAGCACACGAGCAAGGCAACGATCACAGCCACAGTAGTCCCCCCTTCGTTCATTGCTCGTCACTAATAAAGTCATCCCGCAACCTAGATTAGACACACCATTCACCATGACATAGAAGAGGTTGAGTCGGGCAAGTACGTTCGTCGCCGCCGAGCAAACGAGACCGTGGCAAAACAGGATTGCCAGCAGAATTCCATATGTTGCGCCTGAACTCAGCACGACAGCCCCGTTCGATCCTACTGTGATGGCGGACGTGATCATCTGCGCACTGCGGGGTTCACCGTCAGACTCGTGTGAATGCAAGGACCGACGAGACAGACCACGTAAAGTCTATGGAGCACACGAGCGTTACCTGACCAGTGATGTTAGCCCACCCCGTGATCCAGCTTGCCAAAGCAGCATATTTCGGGGGAGCGAGCTTGGCAGAGAAGTAGTAAAGCCCAGCAGACGTCCTGATGTTCGAGTCGTTTCAAAACGAGACACACAATCACAGTCCTTCAGACTCACGGCATGGAGGATACTAGCTCGGCCATGGAAAGGGCCACTGCCATCACGAAGAAACAAGGGATGAACCATCCCCACACCATCCCGACATGACCACCTGGCTTCCTTTGATATTTTTCATCGCAACATACGGCAGGAACACACCTGAGATGAGAGGAAACGAGAACGTGGAGGTGACAGAGGAAATCACACCCATGATCGACACTGCAAAAGCGATCGTTTCTAGCATCTTGATGCCATCGCATTAGATCACGGGTCCGTGTTAAACGAGGCCTCCGCACCGAGAATTCGCGCTTGAACTCAGCCTTGTAACCGAGCTTTGCGAGCACCTCATCGTCCGCATTGTGAAAAATCGGAGACTCCCCGTCTACTGCGCGAGTCTCCACGCTAACGTCAATGTCTACGGCCTTTTCGCCCTTGGACATCTTCAGAGACCAGATGGGAAATGGAAGTAAGGGGAGGACGACGATGGGTTTATTTCCCACCAGGTCTATCGGCTCCTGAGACTTTGTATCATCAGAGATAAGGCCAAGGGCGACATTCCAAGGACTACCTAAATAATACCTTGCTTATCTCGGGAATAACGGATTCCACGGTCCACGCTTTGAAGCCACCTTCACATGGTGGAGAGACGACAGAACGACAGGGCGGTGGATGATAAGGATGAGCGCCGAACTGACACCATCCTCACGAAAGCCGGAGCTGGATGAGAAGTATATGAGCAACAACGAAGGTTCCAGACATCCTACCGAGCCAAACTGGGGTACCGCCAAGGGGCTCGTCGAGCATCAAGCAAAGAACAAGTGGCTGAAACTTACGAAACCTGGCTGTCACTCTTTCTTTGCGCAGGGCGACTTTGGCAATGCAAGCCCTAAGTCGATAATCAGACGTTCCTCGTTCGCTCTTGCTTGTCCCCACGATTCAAGTTCTTCTTGACGTTATTTCAAGGTCCTGCGAGGTCGAACGAGCGCAAACCCGAGCCGAAATGACCGAGATCGTGAAAAAGCAATATTTCCCGGCGACCTGTTCACACACACGCAGTACTCGTTCGCGACTACGATA
>QFEM01013918.1:0-10960 GCA_003316205.1 Boletus bicolor | reverse complement strand
CGTGGTCTGTACATGGGGCAAGAATTCAAAGGGAAGGGTGCTCACATTGCGCTGGGCCCAATGATGAACATGGGCCGTATCGCTCAGGGTGGCCGGAACTGGGAAGGATTTGGCGCTGATCCATTCCTCTCAGGCGAGGCTGCATTTGAAACCATCCTTGGTATGCAAGCAGGGGGTGTACAAGCCACTGCGAAGCACTACATCAACAAGTGTGTGATCTCGATCGATTTGGGCCTCCATCGTGTTGGTTTCGATAAACACTGACCAATCGTGGCTGCTTAACAGCGAACAGGAGTGGAAGAGAACACAAGAGTCTTCGAATGTGGACGATAGAACTGAACACGAGATATACGCACAGCCTTTCATGTGGGCTGTCATGGCAGGTGTATCGGCACTCATGTGTAGTTACAGTTGAGTCTTTCGATTCTTTCATCCTGCCGCTTATTACTGTCATATGACTATCAATGTAGACTTGGTTAATGATTCGTACGCTTGCAACAACAACAAAACTCTGAATGACATGATGAAGCGCGAGTTTGGATTCCAAGGGTGTAAGTGAATGTATCTCATCCATCACCGATTTGAAGCTGAGCAATGGAGCGGGCACACAGTCATCATGTCCGATTGGGCGGCCACGACGGAGACCCTGAGTGCGGTTGCTGGCCTCGATGCAAGTGTCTCGCTTCATTTTCATGCCTGCATGTTGAGTTATTACTGTTTCTGCAGATGGATATGCCCGGAGGAGTCTACTTTGGTGAAAATGCAACCTATTCTTCCTACTTTGGTGGCAATCTCACCGCGTTCGTCATGAACGACACCATTTCAATGGCCCGTCTCGACGACATGGCTATACGTATCGTTGCTTCGTGGTACTATTTGCATCAGGATGAGGACTATCCACCTGTGTCTTTCAACATAAACGACCCTTACGATCTGGCGACGAATCCTTACGTCAATGTCCAGGCTAACCACGCGACAGTTGTGCGCCAGATCGCAGCAGGTGGTATAGTTTTGTTGAAGAACGAGGGTGTGCTGCCGTTGGACAAGCCAAAGAATATTGTCCTCGTGGGCAGTGATGCTGCACCGCCAACATCCGGCCCAAACGAGTATGTTGACCAGGGTGGTGACCCGAGCGGCATTCTGGCTATGGGATGGGGATCTGGGTGCGTTTCCTGATCTTGTGCTAGGTTGTATTCGTTGTATGTGTATTGACGGGTGGTGTAGGACCGACAACTTCACATATCTTATTTCTGTAAGTTATTCCCCCGGGCGATTCTCTACAATACGAGCAAGGCTGATATGTTTAACTCAGCCGTATGAGGCCATTCAGGCACGCGCGAGATTAGACCAAACCAGCGTGTTCTGGGACTTCGATGACTGGAACCTCGACACGGCTGGAAACTCCGTCATTGACAAGGAAGTTGCCATCGTTTTTGTGAATTCGGACTCCGGAGAGGTGGGAAATACGACATGGCTTATTGGTGCGTCGCTGACCTTGGTACAGGGCTATATTACGGTCGATGGGAACGCGGGTGATAGGCAGAACCTAACGGCTTGGCATGAAGGCGATCAACTCATCCTTGCTGTTGCGGCTCAGAACAACAACACGATCGTTGTTACAAACAGCGTAGGTCCGTTGATTCTTGAGCCCTGGGTTGAACATCCAAACGTCACTGCTGTTAGTCCCCTCCTTTGCAGCGTATTACCACGACACGCATTAACGGACGATATGTGATCGATTTAGATCGTTTGGGCAAGCTTGGGAGGGAACGAGGCTGGAAATGGGATTATGGACGTGCTGTATGGGAACTGGAACCCATCTGGACGGCTACCGTACACGATCGCAAAGAACGCTACTGATTATCCCGCTCAACCTGTTTTTGGTGGTACTGCTACGGATATTTTGTCGATCAACTACACCGAGGGGTGCGTCCATCAAGCGCTTCTAAATTCTCGACAAAGACTTTCCTCACTTGTCTTTCAGGCTCTACATTGACTATCGATGGTTCGACTATGTAAGTTCTCCATCGTTTTGTTTTTGCGTTGCAATCCCTGACTCGTGCGTGTGAAACAGAACGACATAACGCCTCGCTACGAATTCGGCTTTGGGCTGAGTTACACAACCTTTGAGTATTCCGATCTTCAGATCCAAAAAGTCGAACCTGTAGATAGCGCTGAGACTTGGTTGATCGACAACTGGGAAAATGGAGGAGCATCGCCAATTGCAGAGGGCTCGACGACTGCGCTCTGGTGAGTATTTCCGCGGCGAATCGTGGACTTTGGATGAGCGCTCCCGACGTTGACGGAACGACATGATTTCCTACATAGGCTTCACATGCCCGCATATCAGGTCACGTTCGACGTACAAAACACGGGATCGCTTTATGGTGGAGAAGTAGGGGTATTTCATTCATTCTTGTCCCTGACTCACTCCGGAGTCTGCTTTCCAGATCCCCCAACTTTACCTGCACCACCCTGCTTCGGCGATGGAACCTCTGTCAATCCTGAAAGGTTTCACCAACATTGAGCTCGAGCCAGGCCAGACGGGTCGGGCGTCGATCACGCTTTCGCGCTATGACTTGTCAATCTGGGATGTCGTCCGGCAGGGATGGGCACGTCCGAACGGGACGATCAACTTTTCCATAGGGGCGAGCAGCAGGGACTTTAGACTAAACGGAACTATTCCCGAGTGAAAGATCAAACGATACAGTCAGCTAGAGTAGATGATGGACATGTTTTTTCTTCTTTTCTTCAAATAATGTTCTTGGTTACAACGTTGAAACAGTAGTTGAATTGAGTGGTTCGACCTTTGCATGGCCCCGCCAAAGCTATATCTAAAATCCACTCCAGCCTCCCATTTCTGCCTCTTGTGCACATCGAACCGAACTTACCACCCATCCTCCGAATGTGTGTCTCCCGTAATCCAAATCACCCCTCTTGCCATAGTTCCCGGTACATCCGTTGTCCCACCCCACAGAGCAACAACGGGGGACAACACAACAGCATCGCAATCCAATACAGACTCGGCGTATTCTCCTTTTTGGGCTCGTACGGCACACGTGCGAGCCACCTCTTTTCATCCGCCCCTTGGTCTTCCGCACCCGTGGCCCCCACCTCGTCGCTTTCAGGCACCTGCATCACCTTGATCATGTGTCCGACAGCTTCGTACACTTCGCCTGTGCAAACGATATCATCAACCCTTGGCGTCGCCGAGGCCGACGGGACTCGAAATGCGAAATGGAAAGGCAGACATGCAAGGGGGACGCACCGGTGCGCGGGCCTCTGCCCATTTCGTCGTACTTGAGCTTTAACCCGTCATAATACTCGTGGCTCAGATTCCAAAATGACTCTTCCTTCAGGACCCTGTCGCGTACAGACTCTGTACGACGAACACACCCGCGGCTCGTCCGTGAGCGGGAGTCTTCGCGAGGAAGAAGAAGCGACGACGTACCGTGTGCGGCTAGGAATCCCAGCAGTGCGCTCACGGCGAAAACCACGCCAGCGTGTCGATCCTTGAGCAGGCCCAACAAATCTTCGACGATCAGAGCGCGCAGATCCTCTATGTAAGAGAAATCGTTGAGAGTTTGAGTTTTCACCAAGCACGAGGATGTGATTCTCTGAAAGTGGCTGTACCTTCTGCAGAGAGGACTCGCAAGGTTTCCATTGCGATCCTTTGTACTCTCCGGTGTGGAATACGCAATGCGCTTACCACGCGTATAACCAAGCTCCGAGTATCGTGACTTGGAAGCGTGCTTCCCTCGTCGTTTGCAGAGGGAAGCCGACCAAATCTAGCGAAGACTCGGAGGTAGTGCAAACTTGCATAAGTATTTTCGTAGTATTCGAGGTCTACCATTTTTCGCAGCACGTCGATGGCCCCAGCTTTCAGGACAGCAGATCGCAATCGTTCTGCGGACCCAAACGTTTGTCAAACCCAAAATCAACCCACTGTGTGCGACTGACCACATTCGAGTAGTTCGGAGAGGACTTGGAGGCCGTCTTCTCCCCGGAGGCCGTCGAACCAGCGACGCTGAAGCATGCCCACGATACCCACACCAGCGCCGGTTTCATTGTCGGATACCATCATGACCACACTATCTGACCGAGGGGATAAACAAGCCCGCCCTTGTCACTGTCTACCAGGGTGACCTACCAATCCTCACGAGACGCGCCAGCGCCGAGGCAGCGGGAAGAGCAGTCGATTTCCGGCTGAGTCGGGTGACGAGGACATGGATCGTTTTCGCTGCCTTGATGGCCTCTATCACAGCCATCCTCACTAACGTTGTGACCTTGAGTTTCTGACCAAAGAAACACGACACCATGACGCCGCGCACCTTGTGTAGTCCCAAGGGCTACCAAGGCGGTAATAGCACCGTCGCGCTCGCTTGGGACGTGACTCTGCACACGTTTTGCTATTTTTCCCAGGTAACCACCCTGGGACAATACGCGTCGAATGTCATCTACGTCGAAATCAGCCACGAGGATAAATCCGATTAGAGGTGGAACAGCCGACCGTACCATGTTGCGCAAATTCGACCAATGCACCACGGGCCACTGTCTTGGTCTCGTCAGAGCATCGATCAAGCATGTCGAGGAAGGTGGAGAGCACTCCGAATTGGAGCATCGTCCCCCGTAGGTCATCTGTGAATCTAGGTCGACCACACGTTCTTATATCGATTGCTATCATGGACAAACCTTCTGGGAGGAGGGAGCAAAGGACACGGGTAGCCGCCGGTGCGACAAAGTCGTCAGATTGCTTGACCAGCTTGAGAAGGGTAGCGACGATGGGCCCCGATTTCATGATCGCCCTTCCGCCTTCTGTAATTATGTTAGCGGAGAGCCAAGGAACCACAGGAACATACAGACCATCCTTTGCCAATCCATCTACGACACTCAAGACGGAGACCAACACAGGGTCACCTGCCGAGATCGACGTAAGCCTCATATATGATCGCTCGGACTGTGTCACTTGCAATTTGAACGCAGCGCCTCGGTAATATCAGTCACTGCATCGATATCGATGAGTTTCTTGGCGAATTTAACAACATCCACTGATGCAGACGTCAGGAAGACACAAGGTTGAACAGTGTAGACGCACACTTCATCAACATGGACAAGGCTTGTGCGCTGTAGAACGCAACCGTAGAAGTCCCCTCGTGTTTGATGACACGCGTGTTGTCGCAGAGTTGGACGAGCATCTTCAAGTTCTCTTCGCTCATCAGTCCCACTCTCAAGTCCGTCCGCTTGCAAAGAGACGGAATGTACATGCAAACACGACGACAATCTTGGCCGCTCTTCAAAAGTTCAGAGACGTCCTCCGTGATTTGCTGACCAAGTTCTCCGTGCGTCGTCTCCAAAGGCCAATCCCATCCCAACTCGCAATAGGTGACCGCAGTGCTGAGTCGTATCAACCTATCCTTGCTCTTCAAAAAGGTAGCCAAAACCTGTTCTGCATTATTATAGATGCTAGTAGCGTTCTTGCGGATATCTAAGTATGTTTCGTCATCGGCACGGAAGAAAACGCGAGAGATGAACCCACCCAAGTTAGCCATGAAAGCTAGACGGTCCAGTGCGTCCAGGTTTGGCTGGCCACGTTTAAGATCGTCGAGCAGCGTCTCGACGGAACGCTCATCGAAAATGTCCTTCTCCCACAATTTTGATAGCTCCTGAAGCCGCTGGTGGCTGGTTGCATCGTTCCAAAACATAGGCTCTGGCCACCCTTCTGGGTTGTTGTAGAATCGGGCATAAGGCTTGTAGTTGTTCTTGAATAGCGCGGACACGTGTACCTTTTGTCCTGGCAGAATTCTACGGGGACCGCCAAAGTGAGGCCTGGTGACGGTAAGATGGAGCCTAGAAGACGTTGTTACACTACCTCACCTGAAAGTATGCCTGTCTGAATTGTAGTATAACAAACGTTTGAGAGGCAATAGTTCCAGCAGCCACCATCCGGGGTTCAGCGAACGCGTAATTCGCTTGTTCAAGTCATCGATCTTCCACACCACGTCTGCAGGCTCCATTTTCAGTCCGGCAGCGATAGCCTGACTCCGCATCCACAGCAACGGAATGTCCCCAGACTGAAGTCTCTCGTTACGTCTGTGACCACCGCCACTTGTGGCCAACACATCAGGGTGAAGACATGGATGAGCTGATGGCAGACTTACACGTCCGCATGACAACCCGCAAACCAGACCTCTTTGACACGCCCGTCGTCGCTGTAACTGGATTGTCCCCCATACACATACTCGGGCAAAAACTTGACACGTCGCTCGTCCAAGGCTAAGGCATGTCGGAAATAGCAAATATGTTCACAGGAAGTCGTCGTGCAAGGCAACGTCCTGCTCCTGCCAAAGCCAACTGACGACACAGTGTCCCTGAAAAGGTCGAGAATAAGTGCGTGTCAATGACAATGGGACTCGCACAAAAAAGACTCACCACACCCCGACGAAATGGATATGAACGTTGCTTCGACAGAACGTCTTCCGGAACGTTTTCGCTAGCTCCGTGTACTTGGCCTTTTTCTTGGACTCTTTTGTCACAGGCCGGCTGATGACGCTGGCGGGCCGCGTCAAGTTCGAATCATCGTCGTCCGTCTTTGAGTATAATTCAAAAGCACTGCGAATGCATTGGATCGGTGTACAAACCAGACTAACGAGAGATCTTACAATGGTATTTGTTCGTTGTTTCCCGGGAGAAGTAGCCCGACCTTTTGAAAGTTTCAGTCCACGCTGTGAAGACGACACTATTTAGAAAACGGGCTCACTTGAGCAATCATACCTGCCAACGCTCGGACCTGGTAAGCGCCACGCGAATAGCCTGGAATGCGAGTGAGACATGCATAGTGATAAGGTGAAATATCTGACCGAACAAAAAGATGCTATCCCCATCTTTGTAATTGTCAGAAAGCCAGCGGTAGGAAGCCATGATGACCTTGTGTAAGTTCCTGTCCCTGAATGAGATTATCTGCTATAGAGCCCCCCCATGTGATGACGTACCGGCCAATGGCCATGTCCAGTTCGCTGGACAGTCGATGACCCAGGGATGGATTGGCAACCTTGGCGATCGTGCCGAGGCCGCTGCTGTAATACGTGAGTTGTGTATCGCTCTTCGTGATGTATCTGTACAGCTCGACGATGTTCGTATTCTACAGACGGACGTGGGTTCGCGACGTGAGTTTGTGTAATTTTGATATTACCTTGGTACCAAACTGATTCGACGTGCCGTCGATGCACACTACGAGTCTTCGCGAGCTTTCAGATCGATGTTCTGGACATTTGAACGTTCGAGGGGTTCGAGTCAAGTGCTCCTGCGTCGCCATGGGTAACACTGTATCAAGCTAGCGTCTTTTGAACGTGACAGCGTTGGTATGCTGAGTCGACGAGCGGGAGCGGTGGAGGGTTGACCTAGAGCACTGGTACTAAGGAAAACACGAGTTTGCTTCTTGGACACAACGTGCCACACTGCCGACTGAATGGAAGCTCGGGAATGGGTCGACCCGAACGCTGATCGACTCTGAGTGATCTGGTCTGAACTAGCGCTCGCTCCTTGCAATGCGGAAGCCATGTGTTGATCTGATGTTCAGGATCGCAGCAGAAGCGGTCAGCATAGCGCTTCCACTGCACTGGTGGGCCAGCGCCGCTCGCCACTTGAACTCCCAATGCAGAAACATACCTACCAACGGGAATGTGCACGTTTGACTGTGTGTTGCAACGCGATGCTGGTGGCAGACCTCCGTGTAGTTCTATCCCTCGGCGCTAAATCGAGGCTTCGAAGAGAATGATGATCGAGTCGGTTCAACATTGCCACCTAGGGGATCATGAGGATGATCGAATTGAAAACCACTGCGCCATCAATATCATCATTTGGTGACCGGATGAGTCACCCAACCGGTGGCTACCACGAATATCTTCTCCTTCTCTCACTCAAACATGCGCGCCTACTACTTTGACAACATCACCGGCGACCAACGCCTTCGCCACGACTCCGGTACGCCCGTCGACGACGCCGTCCTGGCCTCCATCGGTGTCCTCCATTGGCACATCCCCATCCCGGTCCCAGCGACAGACGACTACCCCGGAATCGACGCCGTCGCCCGTCAGCGCGGATACAAGAACAGGGACGTCATCACCATCACCAAGGAAGGTCTTGGCGATCTTTACGAGGCAAAGATCAAAAGCTTTTATGAGGAGTACGTTTCACCCAACGCGATCCCGGTGCTTTTGGGCGATTACGTTGTACAGGCATATGCACGAAGACGAGGAGATCAGATATATCCTCGATGGTAGTGGCTTCTTCGATGTTCGCGGTAAGCCTCGTCTACCACGACGAGCGTGTTATACATGTTTCTTACCCTTGACCGTCTCTGCACTTGGCGTTGGTGTCGATGGACAGATCATCCTACTGATCAATGGATCCGATGTGCACTCGATGCTGGTGACCTCTTGGTCCTTCCCGCTGGCATCTACCACCGTTTCACACTTGACGAGAAGAACGTGATCAAGGCGATGAGGCTGTTCAAGGCAAGACCTCCGTCGAGATAACACTAGTCGTATCTCCCACTCACCTATCATTCTTTCACTCCTCAGGACGAACCCAAGTGGACGCCTTACAACAGGGGCAAGGTCACAGACGTCAACCCATACAGGGTAGAATACCTGAACAACATTGCTGTACACTGAGCCCTTGTCGAGTCGGAACATATTAGATCTGTATGCTCTATGTAAACGTTCACCCGCGCCAGTCCTCCAAAGACGCTCATGAATCAACACGACCATCAGCGAACAACATGATCTCGCCCAGTGTACCACCGTACACTCGAAATACATACCAAATAATATAAGTAGTGGTCTGAGCAGTCTACGAGGTGGGTTCAGGAGGACGTTCAACCATTTCCATCGACCCCACCCCGGATGTTTGAAGCGATTTGTTCCACTCGACAACTTTCGGATGTGCCATGACCTGACATATTCTCATATCACGACAACCCGGAAGAGGAAGGTTGACACACCTTCTTGGGGTCAAACCGCAGAACCTGCAACCCATCCAAGGATGCCGCCCGAGAAAGAGCGACGTAACTCTGGCCTATACCCCTGTCAGTATCCGGACTCGCAAATTGTCCGCTACTCTATCTTACCTTTCTCAAACACTCTTCCGAGGTCGACCTTCACCCGCTGGATGGTCTGACCCTGGCTTTTATGGATTGACATGGCCCAGGCGAGAATCAGGGGTATCTGCCAGAGGGAAATGTAAACGGTCTTGGATGGTGAGGACAATAACTCACCTGCATCCGTCGCGCAAGCAATATACCTTCAGAATCCTCCACCCGGAACTCCTCCCTCATCACCAACACTGCTTCCGTCCCTCCCTCGGGTGTCGGGAATTTCACGACGGGGAACGCCTCCTCTTCTTTCTGTGATACTGAGCGCTTGCCCTCGGCCTTCGACTCCACGTTCTCTTTACCGGCAATTCCCTCTGCGGCGCTGAGCAGACCGCCATCCGGGCCAACCTTGACTTTGCGAACGAACCCCGTGGTTTTTGCAGCCCCAGACCGTTTGTTATCGTTTTCCCCGTGAATCATACTCATGACCTCCGGATACGTAGAGAAGCCAACTACCTGCCCTACACATCCATTCACGAGCATCTCGTCAACATTCTTGACGAGCATCACTTGGGCGCCTTTCTTGAGCTCAAGGGTCCTTTCTGCAAGAATGCCAGAGAGAAGACCTTGACGCTTATCGCTACCTGAGGGTGCACTCGTTGGTTTGTATGGTGCGTGACTTGAATCAGCTCCTGGTTTTGCGGAAATGGATAATGGTTTTTTGGTTGTTGCTGATGCCATACCCGGGGCATTGGGAAACGTGTCGTGCGAGTGGAATGTGTGAAGTGCATGAGGTAGGGCCTTGAGACAGGTAGAATTTGCATTCGATACCTCATGCCTCATAGGGAACAGCTCTGTCGGCAGGATATTTGGCATCGATGGTGGCGGAGGTGGGAGTGGTCTCGAGAGGGACCTGAACGTTGTGCATGCATCCACAGAAATCATTCCATGTCGCATCTCGTTCAGAAGGGATACAAAATCTGAACAGGCCCTCAGTCCAAGGCATGCACTAACGAAAGGAGAGTACTTACTGTTATCCTTTTGACGGAATACTTTGCTCAGCGTGATGGTATGCTCTATGCACGACCTCCAAGCATCGCTTTCGAAAGCGAAGAAGACTTCTCCCTTGCATACAGGTGGGAGCTGGAAAAAATCACCAGTGACCACGAGCTGCAAGCGATGAGCTAGCATCCATGCTCGACGCATACGCATACACAAACCTGAATGCCTCCAAAGGGCTTGTTTGTCTTCTTCCGGAGGCGGTCTGCCAACGCGGAAAGTGTGTTGAACAAGTGCCCATCAAGCATAGACACTACAATATCACGGCGCTTAGCATCAGAGAGTTGACTGACACACACACAACTCACCTTCGTCGATAATCATTACCTTGACGTTCTTCCATCGCTGAAGTGCAGGTTTACATGTACGTATACATCTTATCTGCGAGTCAATATCGCTGTTCCCGGGCGTTACTGCACCCCAAGAATGAACTGTCATTCCTGAAGATCGAACTATGAATGATCAGACTACAACTACGCCACCACACCCACCTCCGATGTTGGACGCCGCCATGCCGGTGCTCGCCGTGACCGCGATATAATCAGGTCTACTGGCGTGCTTGCGCCTCAACGCAGATATGATCGCCCTCAAGAGCAATGATTTCCCCGTGCCTGTGTGCGCACAAATCGTCGATATGTCGTCTGGTGCATATACTGTCCAAGGTGCGACGAGCGAACACGCACCTGCAGATCCCGTAAAGAAGACGCACTTCCCTTGCTCCACGACGAGCTGAAGCACGTCGCGCTGCTCCTCACTGAGCTTGGCGACGGACGTCGTCTTGTCGGTGCCACAGGTGGTACTAAGCGAGAC